>JXTB01000533.1:0-38984 GCA_002914805.1 Parasponia andersonii | reverse complement strand
ATTGTCTGTGCAAGCTGTTACTCAGAACACTTCTATTCTAAATTGTGTGCAAAGATTCTATTTAAAACCAAGTATAAGATATTCTTCAAACCTATCTATTAGCATATCCACAACATTTGTTACTCTTACATAATGCTTCTGAGAGATAATTTAAAGAGCTCATAATAGAATATATGTTAACATCCGAAACATACCAGCGACAGTAATAATTCTTGATGCCAAGACCAATAATATATCTACGAAGAAAAAAAACACAGAACCAAACCACAGACAGAAAATTCAAATTCACTATGGCTTTTAGCAGCAAGACGAGTGCTAAGCTATTATACCAAATTCCTCGTGTTCTTGCACATAGCCAATGCTCGGCACTCTTTAGAACCAAACTGTATGGATTGACAATTGAAGCACAAACTCAAGAACTCCTTTAAGTTTTGTTGCCGGGGGAATATTGAAAAATTCAATTCATAGGATATGGGACTGTAACATCAACAGTTAAATTCTCCAGTCATACAGTATTAGAAATGATCTCTGCTTGTAATATACAAATCTGGCATGTACAAGGTTGGATAATATTTTGTGATTAGTGTTGGAGAGGAAAGTACCTTGAAGATCATCAGAAATGTTTCCTGGATATATATCTTTAAGCGGAGGGAAAATTGCAGGTCGACATCTCTGAAAAAAAAAAAAAGAAGAAAGAAAAAAGAAAAAAGTTGTAATTCCAAAAATGGACATAGATAAGAAGAAAAATTAACCAAACACAGTATAAAATGCATGTAAACACTTAAGAGGCATAACCAACTTAAAACGAGAGATACCTAGACGTCATTATTTAGAGGATTCTAGCTTGGCAACCCCAAAAGACAAAACACGGAAATCAAACAATTGAAGATGAAAACACAATGTCGATCAGGTGGAAATGGTTGATAATGACACCTTGCAAACAAAAATAAATCCTAGAAACACACAGAAAAGCTTGCAGAATCTATTACTCCCAGTAGATTAGGTCCACATAAACCATCAGAAGATCATCATATGTAACTAAGTACTCCATGCTGCAGTTAAAATTGGAAATAATACTCCAACAATTTATAATTGATACCAAGATAAAGGATTACCTGAAAATGGAAGATCACAAGCAAACACAGAGAGTACGAATTGAAAGTCCCAGATTTCGGATTATTTATATTACGTGCTTTTGCCCATTCCTTTACCTACAGAAACCAGAAGAATGCATCATAAAGAATGCTCCTTACCAAGGAAATCAACTTGTAGCTAATTAAGATTGTACCAGTAAAACCATATCACGGAAGCGTGTATCTATTTCATTCATCCAAAGCAAGAGTTTGGACTTCATGTGGCCTTGCAGATTGTCAATTGAGATATCACAAGTGATGTTCTGGAGATTACTTTCGACTTTTAAAATAGGAACTCTTGCATTGGGGATGAGCTGCAACCTCTCCCATTTACCTGCCGAAAATGTTGTTATGAAATGAAAATATGAGAGGTTTGATTAAGATGAATCAACCAAAAAGAAGAAAAATGGCTCAACCCTCTCCCCTCTAGGGGGGCAAAAAAGAACAAGATAGTGGTCAAAGAAAATCATATGAAATACAAATTAGCTGTGCCACGGACCTTCTGAAGGATCTCTTCCTGTGAATGACAAATATACAAGAGAATGTAAAAATCGAAATAATTAACAGAAAAGACAACCCTACCTCTCTGTCTCATGGCTCTTATCAGTTCTCCGAGCAATTTCTGTCTGAGCTTTTTACCAGAAGATGAAATAAATGAACCATTGGCCAACTGTATAGAAATGTCCAAATCCCCCCAGCGCGAGAAGAGATTAGACACAAATGATCCAAATGGCTCCACAGTTGCACCTGTTTGTACCAGTAATGTTCATGAATCCACATCATTACTAACATTCCAACCAACAGAAACAATTACCTACAAGGCAAGAAGACACTAAAATCATTGCAAAAGAGAATTTCGTAAACTTCTCCTTTTGATCTAGAAGTGGCACCAAGTAGAATTGTTGAAGAAAAATCCATCTTAATAATCAATTTGGCACTCAATGCCCAAGGACTTGTCCTCCTCGTTTCAAAAATCTTTTTAATCAGTGAACTAACAAAAAACACTTACGGAAAATTTAGAAAAGTTTGAATGCGAAAAACATTATCACCAATACAAGAAACAGATAATAAACACGAATAAAGGTTAATACTTGACGGCAATTATGCAATGCACCTGAGGATGGAAAGACATACAAAGAAAAAAAAAGAAGCTGCTAAAATTTTCCACACGAAATGAAAGAGTTATCAGTCTTAGTTTTTTTCTCATGAACATTCATAATTCTTTACACCATATTTTTTCCCTATTTTTGTTTAAAAAAACAATGTTCCCATATGGCATCGATTGATATCAGCACTGGAATAATCAAACTAAGCTACTGCATTCATCGTTTTAAAGCAAGCCACCACCATAAGAGAACAATAATTGATGTTTTGGCTGAAAATATTACTAGGAAAAGATAGAATAACTTAATTAAAGGTTGCCACTCACCAATAACCCGTTCAAAATTTGAATGTCATTACAGTGATTCACCAGACATCCGAAATAGTAACAAACTTCAATCACATTTCTAAACATTGCCAATGTTGTTGCTAGAACGCTAAACATTCCAAATTCCTTGAAATGAAATTTCTCACATCTTAAATTTTTTAATAGTCATCATAAAAATAGAAGAATCTTACCTGGAAAATCGATAGTTGAGATCATACAAGACATAACAATTTCAAACAGTGAAATGAGGAAAGACAACTATGAAAATGCAGTACAAATCACCTCTCAAGCTTTCCAAAGATCCAACAATTTCTCGAAACTCGTCAATGATTTGAAACCGTGTCACCCAATCATCATTGGCGGGTTTAACCACATCCAATATATCCCTGAGAGTATGCTCCAGTACCCCATTGGCACTCATGTTTCTGTTAGTGTAAAATATTGAACATACAATTAAGACAGACAAAAACCTTAAATACAAAAGACCTTTCAAGCACTGATGACAAATGAAACTATAAATAAGTAAATGCACGAAGTCCCACCAAGAGTTGCTTATACCCGTTGACTCAACCTAAGACAATTTTCTATAGCAAATC
This sequence comes from Parasponia andersonii, assembly GCA_002914805.1. Classification (NCBI taxonomy): domain Eukaryota; kingdom Viridiplantae; phylum Streptophyta; class Magnoliopsida; order Rosales; family Cannabaceae; genus Trema; species Trema andersonii. The sequence goes on along the minus strand of JXTB01000533.1, from coordinate 35,826 downwards.
TTTCAAAGCCAAGGTCCTTCGAGAAAGAAAATTCACAGCCCCCAGCCCCCAAAAAGGATGTTCCTTTTCCCAGAAATATATTTCAAAAAAAAATTCTTTTTATTTTCTTAATTATGACTCTGTTTTTCTCTGTATTCTGAGAAGAGGGAAACCAAGATCTCTATATTCTGTGTATGAATCTAATACAGTTACCATCAAAGAAATTCACATAAACGGCCAGGATTCATTGATTTGGGTTCAACCGCTAAAACCCATCAATACTATAAACCAGCTAACAAAAAAATTACCCAAAAAATCCAAAAAAGAAAAAGCCCAGTGAGAAAAATTCCTCCAAAAGAAGCATAAAAACCCAAAATTGAAAACTAACGAAAACCCATAATTTATCCAAAAAACAGAACAAAGAATTACCGGAATCTTATAAATCGAGCTCAGCAAGACTAGTTCATCGTCGTTTTTTCCAGGGTCTCGATGATCGTTAGGTACATTGCTTTAATAAGTCCACGGAGTAAAAGACATTTTGCACTATCAGTACATCTGTGTATGTGTATATAAATAGTTATATATATATATATATGAATACTCTGTCTCAGCGTAAAGTTGAAAAAGGGCTTGCTTAGTGAGAAGGGTTTCTTCCCCTTACATTCTTGAGGGGTATGAAGGCTTGGAATTGGTACGTGAAGCGGGTAAAAGGAGACGACGGAGAGACAGGACAAAGGTACTTTGAATCTTTTCGTACACCAAAAATAAAAAAGAAGACCAAGACTAGGAATGTATTTTTCAAACAAAATTTAAAGGGAAAAAAAAAAAAGAAAAGAAAGTTGCTCTTTAACTTTGGAAATACGACTGCTTATTTTGGGCGGCTCTCTTTAATGTTTTTTTATGGCATGTTTAGTAAACGCAAATAAGATTCATACATTTTTTTTTCTTTTTTTTTTTTACTTTTTATTACTAAAATTCCCTCGACTCAAAATAATTCATAAAATTAAACCTGAATTCAATTTTTAGAACAAATTCTCATAAATTCAGGACAATTTAATAAATTTAATATTGAATTCAATTTTTTAAAGCAAAATTCCCTGAAATCTCCTAATATTGGAGCAAAAATCCATGAAGTCCTTTAATATTAGTTTTGTTAGAAAAAAAATATTTATATTATTTTTTTTTAATGTTAAGTTCTTATTCTCTTATTTATGACTTTTAAGTCTTTAGTATTGTTTTTTTTTTTATTTCACGTTAATCGTTTTTAATATTAAAAATATTTTATTCTAAAAAAAATCAAACAAAAAAAAATTATAATGGGATAAGTTATCAATCATCAGTGATAAAATTGGAAATAAAGAGAAATAATTATTTTTTAAAAAATAATAAAAAATTAAGAAAATAAAAAAATAATATTAAGGACCTAAAATTCATAAATAAAATAATAAGGACTTAATAGTAAAAAAAACTAATATAAACATTTTTTTTCTAACAAAACTAATATTAGAGGACTTCAAGAGATTTTGCTCTAAAAAAATTGAGTTCAAAGTTAATTTAATTAAATTGTTCTGAATTCAAAGGGTTTTGCTCTAAAAAATTAAGTTCAAGATTAATTTTATTAAATTGTTTTGAATTCATGGGATTTTGGTAATAAAAAGTCTTTTTTCTAAGAATAAAAATGAGATTCATACATAAGATAATGATTTTCATTCATATGTAAAATATGAAATAAGATAAAATGTGTGGAGTCTCACACAAATAATCTAAGGAAAATAAAATGAGAATGCTTCGTCCACAAAAATGCTTCAACACTCTCTTTCTTTATTTTTTTAATTAAAAATACAAAATATAATTCTAATCTAAAAAATTTATATACTTTAAAATATAAATTCCTTTAAAAAGACAATTTAGTGTATTTGACACATTCGCATTATTCAAGCAAAAAAAATATTCGCATTATTTTTCAAATAAACACATTATTGGTTACTTAATTTTAAGTAAATAACATAATATAAGTAATGATTTTGTATTTATCTATCTTATTCTTATCTATTTTTCTTTATATTTATTCTGATATCACAATTATGCGAAGTAAATATGCTCAAGTCTTTTGGTCTTTGTAAGCAGGTAATGAACTTGGGAATTTTGGATATTAGAATTAGATTAGCGAGTCTTATTTTTGGGTGGATCCATCTTTTACCCAAGAAAATAATAATAATATGCGAAGAAAGATTTTAATTTTTGGTTTTTTGGGGTAATTACAAATATAACCCCAATAATCTATTATTTTTTTCAAATTTAATCCTGTATTCGTAGAAACTATATTTCACTTTTTGAGATTTAACATGAAATTTCAATTTCAACATTGTAAAATTTAATCTTAGGGAAAAAATTTTTAGTTGATGAAAATTTAACTCTCATTCATTGTTTTAAAACAAAAAATATTTCAAAACAGTTTCTAAATTAATAAAAAATTGTTATCAAACAATCCGATATCAAAAAAATAATAATAAATTAGTACTAATCTATAAGTTATTTGAAAGTAATTTATATTTTAGTAAACTTAAGGAAAAGTACTTAATTTTTATCAATTAAATTTTTTTTTCCAAAATTATATCTAAGTAACGTGGGTGTCCATTTTGGACACTTGATATTACAAGAGGGTAATGATCCAAAAATACTATTATTTTTTATTTTATACAAAAATAAACCTAATCTTTGCATTCTGTGAAATAATATCCTAACATTTATGTTCCCTATACATTTGTATCTTAAGCGAGTTAAAAGACATAAATACTCCTTACTAACTTGTTAAAAATCATTAAACACCTATTTACTATCAAAAAATGTTTTATTATTAATTTTTTTCACCTTTCATTTAAAAGAAGAAAACGAATTCTAAAGTTGAATACTTGAAAAAGAATAATGAAAATGTCTTCTTTGACTTGGGTCTCGTATCATATTTGAAAAAATAGATAAAATAAGTTATGAGGGGTGCTAATGTTTTTTTACTATTAAAATCAATAATTAGGCACATTGATATAAATTTGTAGAGATCTCAAATGTCATAGTATTAATTTGCTCAATTTAGAAGTCAAGTTTGATTTTTCCAAAAAAATTATTATTGTTGTATAATAATCTCATTAATTACAAATTGATCTTATTGTTTTAATATTGGTTTAATGTCTAAGTGTATGATATCAACTAATATACATGGACATAAGTTTAAAAAAAATAAAAAATTAGTACAGATATATTTTTTAATGACTTTAAAAATTAGTTATTTTCGTAGAGATCCTTTATTGTTATTTTTAAGAAATTTTTTTGAAAAGAATAGTGGACGACATGATAATGGTTGAGAGCTTCTCCGCTTAGTGGTTAGGGATTTGAAACGGGAGACTCATAATGTAATCGTAGGATTAAGTTCTCTAGCATCTACCCCTTGAGTCCTTGACCACCTTCCCCCGCTACTCCATCTAGTGGGAGTTTCTCTTACTTACCGACTCACTCTTCCTCTCCTTTTACTTAGCGAAAGACAATATAACTGGAACTAATATGTTTAGTTGATTTGAAATTAAATCAAATTAAAATAATTAATTTTTAATTGAAAATACTAGTTAAGTAATTAGAATGAAAAACATAAAAGTAATGAATTAACTTAACTCCATAGATTATAATTAAATTAAAAAATCAAGTAAACAAACTATCATATTAATTAGATATATCATAATATAAATAACATTTTTATTGTAGGTTAACCTAAAATCGGTACAATTATTTAGGTCAACACGAAATTGATCCGAATTATCACCCTAGTGATGTCTAAGTAATTAAATTTTCTCAATAATAAAATATTAATAGTAATAATACCATCTCAATTTGGACCTGATTGGTGGATTTCCAGTTTGTTAGTTTAACTTTTGGCCTCCCAAACTATAAGGTCAACCCAATTTGACCTTGGGTTTATGAACTTTGAAATGTCTAGTTTCAATTTTTTTTTTTTTTCGGTTAAAGGTCTTAGTTTTAGCATATGAATAATAAACTAAGGAAAATGATTCATAACACAAGGATGAAATTGTCACAAACTATAGTTACGTTTAGTTCATGGAATGGAATTAGAATAGTAACGAGGATGGTAATGAAATGGAATTGGAAAAAGAATATGAATGATAATAAATTATTTGGTTAAAATTGAAATCAACAATGGAATAGAATAAAATATATTGTGTATTGACAAAATTACCCTTAATTTTAAATATTTTAGTAGGACAAAGAAGAAAAAACTAATTTTACCAAAATTTGAAAGAAATTGGAACTTTAATTCTATTGATAGAGAAGTGAAATAGCAATTCCATCATTTAATGGAATTATAATTCCTACTTCCTAGCCAAAAAAATGAAACAAATATTGGAATATACTATTTGGTAGAATGAGTTTTCCATTTCAAACTCTATTCCTTCAAACCAAACATACCCTATGTGTCAACACATTTATGATGACATTTAACAAAAAAAGAATTAATAGTGTGTCCTATTATATTAATAAGTTGGGAACAATAAAACTTTCATATGTAGATGAATGAAATAGCCATTTTATATATTTGTGTCTCTCTAAAAAGATTCCTAACCTCTGTTCTCTTTCTCTTTCAAAAAATCACAGTCATTGTTCTCACAATAGGCCGAAGAATAAGTGTTTTGATCTTTGAGAAAATAAGGTAGATAACTAATTTTTAAAATTAGTTTAAGCATATTTTCCTGTTTTAAAAGTTATAGCTAAATGTCCATTTCTTTTAAAGCTTTAGTTATGGAATATATTGTAATTTTTTTTTTATCATTAAGCGAGTTGGGCTAAAATATGATTAAATAGCTAGTCAGTCCTTTCTCTGGTCTCTTCTCTTCCTCCTCTTTCCTCCTTGATCTCCTTTGAGGATAAGGGGTTTTTCATTTTTTTAAAAAGTTATTTGTCTAAAAGTCTTATTTAGATCTGAATGTAATATTACATTTGAAACCACGTGATTTTTGATCTGTGTGAGTTTTTAATTTCGTTTATTAGATTTTGAATATGAGAAAACTTCTTTAGGTTTAGTTATGTAATATAGATGAATTAGTTTTTTTTTTAGAAGACATGAATCTTATTTGGTGTTGAAATCATAGTCTACCCATCAAGAATACAGTCTAGTAACAGGTGAAAGTAATTGTTTATTGCTATATTTTTGTTTTTTTAGGAGTTTAAAATTGTAATCCTAGGTGCTTGTATTATAATTGAAGTTTTTTAGTTTTTATTAATATTATTTATTTGGGGAGCTCTTTTTATCCAAAAAAAATTAATATGTAGATCACACTTTAATCCAATAATATTGAATATAGTTATTAGAATTGTTGAAACAAATAACTATTTGAGTAGATTTGAGAATGGAAATTGAGAGAATGGTTGAAACAAACGGTAGAATTTAAGAACCATTATCTGAATATTTGAAAAGTTCATAGACTAAAATTAAGACATATATATATACCTCTTGCAAGTAGAAAAGTAACTCATTTATAAATTATTTAATTGGGACTGAACTCATAGTTCGGGAATCAAAAGTGAGAATATCCATATTTTTGTAGGGCAATGTAATTTCAACTTATTAAGGAAAAAAAAGAAAGTAGTAACACTTAAGCCAATAAATAAAGGACTATTATCAGTTCATTAGTAATCATACACATTGGACAAAACAAAATGTACAAAGAGTGAGTTCCGCCAAAAAACTTATGTTTTTCTTTGCAGAAAGTATCATTCTATCTTAGAAACAAATTATAACCAAGGAAATCTACACATAAACTTCTTTGTTCTTCATATTTTTCCCTAAATGTATGAAAGTTATGAACAATGGTATATCTAATTTAGGGTAAATTTTATTTTTAACTCCTGAATTTTAGACTGAATTTCATTTTGGCCAATGACTTTGAATTGGCCTATTTAAGGCACCTAATATTTCAATTTTTTAATTTGGTCCATTCCATCAGTGAAACGTCAAGATTTGACGGAATATATCATGAATTAGGTAAAAATATTATTATTTCTCCTTCTTTTCTTTCCTGTTTACTAAAGGGTGGGTAAATGTTAGGATTTTACCTCCAAACTCCTAATATGATGGGATTTTACCTCCAAACTCCTAATATGATGGTTTATGAAGCAAATAAGGGTATTTTATCACCTTTTCATTTTTGTCCAATAGTTCATGAAGTAAATAAGGGCATTAATTGCCCACCTTAATATGGGCTGGGTACCTATTCTCTTCTTCCTTGTTTAAGGGTAGGCAAAGGTTATGATTTTATACTAAAGTCCCTAATATGATAGCTCATGAAACAAATAAGGGCATTCATTGCCCTCTAATTTTTCCATTTATCAAACCTATGACCAATACATAATACATTATGTTACATTTTGATGTTCACTAACAAAAAAACCTATGACCAATACATAATACATTATGTTACATTTTGATGTTCACTAACAAAAAGGGCTAAATTAGGAAACTTTGATAGATCGGGTGCCTTAAATGGGGTATTTAAAAAATCAAGGGCTAAAATAGAATTGGGTCTAAAATTCAGAAGCTAAACAAAAGTTTTACCCCACAATTTATTCAAGTTTGATAAAAGATTAATTTATAATTAATAATTACGAACATAAACTTAAAAGAAAACGACAAACTCTATACAGTGTGGAAAGAATAGAGCAAGCCTAATGCTTTTTCGACTGTATAAGAAGGGGAAAAAGAAAAATGACAAAAAGAAAGGATTTCGTTCATTATGAAATGAGCGCTTCTCACCTCCCTCTTGGTAACGCTAATTATATTCCATGTTACTCAAATCCAATTTATCCTTTTATTTTTGGTTTTTTATATTATTTTTAATAATTTCCATTTTATACACTTAAACGTTTCTAAGAAAAAGTAGGTTGTCTCGTTTGGTCTTACAGCAATAGACAACTTTTCAATAGAGTAATGTCAAAGACGTCGTATAGTACTTTATATTATTTTATATTATAATTAAGTTTTAAGTTAAATAATGTGAGACCTAATTTAGATTATATTCTTTCAGAATTACACTCACATGGTTGGTTAATGCAGGGAAAAAAAATTAAAAAAAAATCATTGGTTATGTGCATAGTGCGCTGGGCCTGTCCTGTTTGTACAGGTCTTTCGGTTTTCTCTTCTAGTTCTACCTGTAAGGCTTGCAATGTCACCAGAGTAATGGGCCAAATACAAAGATGGACATGCAATTCCACAGCTTCTGCTCCTTATTGGGTTAAGGCCCAAATCCCTTCCATCATCAGACCACATTCGGGATCTCCTAGACAATGGAGGCCCATGATTTGTTCGTGTCGTCTGATCTGCAGCCAACTGCTTACTTCAAGTTCAAGCAATGTCATCAACCTTTTTTATTTTTGGAAGAAATTTTTTAATATATATTTCCAAGTTGGAATTTAACAAACATATACTTAGTACTACCTTTCGTTTCTTTTTTTTTTTTTCGGTTATAAGAAATATATACCTAAAACATTCAATTACTAAGCTGCATAGTTACCCTGTCAAACCTTTTTCTACATGGGATAATGTTTAAGGAGTCACTAGGAGTGTTAACAGTCACATAGTCACATGCACGTGACCGATCTTAACGAACTAAAATCCTTGTTTAGCAGAAGGGCTGGGAAAGGAGAGGAGAAGTGGAGGGATGATAGCCTTCTCTAAGCTCACTAAATCTCACTTTAGAAACATTGGAGAAGAAAGGGGAAAAAAAGTAAGAGCCTGTTCTGTTTGGTATTGTTTTTTGTTTTCTGTTTTTATAGTTGTGTTTTCAGAAATAAGAACAAAACCTATTTTATAATGTTTTCAGAAAACAATGGGTGTTTGGCAAATATTTTCTAAAAATAATTTTTAGGGAAAAAATTATATTTGTATTATAAAAAAAATATTAGAGAGAAAAAGTCAAGATAGAGTGACCAGCGATAAATTTAAGTAAGAGAATAAGAAGAGAGAAAGTGATAAGAATGTATGGAGATAAAAAATAAAGATAAAAAAAGTTATAAAAAACAAAGTAGTAATAAAGAATGAGAAGAGATAATGTGATTAAAAAAATGAAGGGATAGAAAATGATGAGAGAGAAAATGATGAAATAAAATGAAGAGAGAGAAAGTGATGAGAGAGAATGAGAAGAGAGAAAGTGATGAGAGAGAAAATGATGATAGAGAATAAAGATTGAGAGAATGAAGAGAGAGAAAGTGATGAGAGAGAGAATGGTTAGAGAAGGTGATGAGAGAGAAAGTTACAAGAAAATGTGTATATAAAAGTCATATGAAAGAATTTTTATTTTTTTCAGAAAAAGAAAAAATTAAGAAACCACATTGAAAACAACATTTTGTTGTTCTCTGAATTTTCTGTTTTCTTTAACTCTGTTTTTAAAAACTGTTCTCAGAGAATAATGCCAAATACCCTTATATGTTCTCAGAAAACAATTTTCTGTTTTTAAAAACAAAAAACTGTTTTTTAGTTATGATGCCAAACAGCCCCTAAGGAATTAACAAGTCTACTCTCAAATTTTCCATTTTTAAAAAAAACACTAAATATGAATAAAGTAATAATTTCATAAATAAATACTCCCATTATTCCTACGTACCATCCTTTCAACTAAACAACTAATTAAGTTTATGCTTAGGATTCAAGTACAATTTGACTTCGGTTTTGTTTTAAAAAAACTAAACAATACACTCGTAGATTACTCAACTAAATGAAACTGAAAAGTTCTTGGTTAATTCTTAAATGTGAGCTTTGATTTCCTCTATCAGGTTTTGCTTGGTTGATAAGCCTATTGGGTGATCATCACAATGTAGAATAAACTCTCGAGGAAGCAAGTAATGCTCCCACATTATTTGAGTACTGGAACAATAACACAATGCTCATGCTTATAAGTTGTCCAACGTTGTTGAGTTTCATTTAGTTTCTCAATAAATAAGTCCATGCCCATGAAGTAATTATATCTCAGCATCGAGGCATCAGTTTCAACTTGAAAAGGTTTATCAAAATCGGGTAAAGCAACTGCATGAGTAATACTCAAATAAGCCTTAGGAAAAATTCTTTTCTTGAAATAGGCAACCCGATGAAATTTTCCATATTTCAAATAGTATGATGGAAAACAATAGAAGAAGAGAAGAAAAAATATTGATAGATTCTCTTCTTTGTTAGTTGTCTAATTTAGTCATTTATCAATAGAACAATGCTTTTATATTAAAGGTGTTATCATTCTTCTCTTGTTCATATTCTTTCTTGACTTATTAAGCTCCCCATCCTTCTTACTCTTCTTCCCTTCTACCAAACATAGTTTTAGGGTGAAATTCAATAAGTTATGTAGCACATCCTGATGGATGGTTGAGATGAATAATAATGAGCTCTCATATATACATGACCGATCTTAACAGTCTATTAGAGTGAAATCCATCTACTGTGCAGCACATCATAATAGATGATCGAGATATGTGATACAGGTATGTATATATGTATATGGGCCATATAATCAAATATTTTTTTTATATATTTATATATATTTTTTAACCGTTGGATCATTATTTGACGGGTATCATGATTTGAGTAGTTAGAAGAAAAAAAATACACATTATTTGATGCTCTTTTTTTTTCTACCTTTTACAATGATGTGTGATGAATTATAATTGGACAAAACAATACCTATAAATAAGTTTTTTTTTTTTTAAAAAGAAACTATCTAATGGATGCAGTTCTTCCATCTCATTTGTTAAACATGCATGCAACATACGCCATTTTCTTTGACTTAAATAAAATATATTGAAACCCTTTGACAAATGTTATTGAGTCTTCGGCACTATAATTAAGGGGGAAAAAAGAAAACATTTTGTAAGCATATTACCAAAAAAAAAAAAAAGATGGAAGAAAGGGACCAAAAAAAGAAAATAAAAGAAAGATGAAGCATAAACGTCCGGAGAATGTAAGCATATTATTTTTGAAGAATAGCCCTCTAAACGAATAAAAGGGTTCCATCTTGTAGAAGTTTATGCTCATTGACATCAGAATATATAAACGTTTGCATGCAGAATCTTATGCTACAGAATTTGGCGTACAAATACTTATTCCTAGTTCTCATTATTATTATTATTATTATTTCTTTTCCTTTCTGAATGCCGTTATATCATTCTTGCTTCTGTATATGCATGATTATCAAGCATTAAAAAATGAAAAACAAGTTGACGACAAATAGGATCTTACGAAAGTCGTAGCTTTTTATGTGGAATTCATCTTAAGCTTGTTAATAATTTGTTTTTTTTTTTTTTCAAAAGGACATGGTCACGCCTGGATAAACTATGGATACATCATACATATCTCTAAGAATCGTTCTTTTCTCTCCTTTTTCTTGTTTGTTTTTTAAGATTTATGTTCCTGATCATGCATTTTGATAATGTAGACTAGTACAATACCTTTGTTCCAATTATATTACGTATGAGTTTATTTATTGGAGAGCTATATAAAGGCCATCCACGTACAAACATGTCTTCTTTTTCGACAAACATGTCTAATATCTTCTATCCAAATAATAATCATTCAGGTCATCCAATCTACAGTTTTTATATGTATTATTGTAATTTCCATTTTTGGTTTGGTTACAAATACCAATTTGGATTCGAGATTAAGCACAATATTATTGCCTTCACTTTGTGTAAATCAACTTAATTATCATGAACTGATGATGCCTTCTTATATAATATAATTAATTTAGTCTCTGTTTTCTCTTCTATAATATTCAAACAAGGATGAAGGATCCCGTTAGTGGGAATAATATTGGAAGCCTATTTATCATTAGCTAAGTTTATTATATATATTCTGACGTCTATATATCTTGAGGTATCAAGTATCAATCACGACTACAACTTTACGCACTAAATATAGTTTACGCACTAAATAACAAGTCATGCTTTATAAACCACTTATGATTGAATTCTACTAATGATGACTAGTGGCGTTGAATAAATAAGAATGTTGAATACTATTTGAATAGCGTTTGAATATTGTTAATAATTGTTATCCTAATCATGTTTGGGATAACAAAATTCACGAAAAAATTGTGCGCAGTCACATGATTCACAAACAAGATCAACCACAACATATTCGATATTTTTCCCTAGTACACACCAGTTTGTGGCCCAACTTTAACTTAGTCGAGGAATATCATGATTCATAGGGCGGCCTATTTAACCGTTTTTGAGCTGATTTGAAAGGAACGAGGGAAAAAAAAAGGTATATATAAAAATAAATGTCATTACTACTCATGCTAAACTCGTAACTACAAGTTCAATAATTATAAATATTAACTTACTTGTTATTCTTGAACAAAAATGGCAGTCTCTTGTTCTTTTTCCTCTTTTAAAAATTTTTATATTTACTACGTCCATTAATAAAAAAAATGGGACCACGAGGCGATCACAATCAAAATCTAAGAAAATCAAAGAATTGTGCAGATCTTAGAGATGGTGATGTGATGCCACAACGAGATTAAGCTCAACGTGGCAGCAGCTGATTGCGTGAGGGTGTTGAACCCCACCACATGTTGTGTTGGAGGAATACGAATCTAATGGTGGCCCCAAAATCTTCTGCTCAGCCTTAGCGCGCGCTGAAAGGGAAAAGTTTGAACATTTATCCACCCACGTCATGGGTCCCAATAGCACAATCCTTCTTTCTTTCATTATTAAGATTTTGACCCCAGTGGGAGAGTGAAAGTACCACTGAAACCCCACGATCTCACACAAATTTAATATCGTTTCTCTTTCAGATGATCTTCTTTTGCCAATATCATAAGGAGTTCTAAAAGAAAGCCGTGAGGAGTGTTAAAAGGACAGTCGCGTTTGAAGTGTACTGAAAAACAGCTGTATAATTGTCTCCTACTAATCAACGGTGTTAGAAGAAGTTCATTTTGTCTAGTGTATACTAACCAATCCGGTTGGATAGCTCGTTGGTTAGATTTGACTAGATAACCAATCGATCGATCTAATCAAATCCAAGTCAAAAATATTGGACATCCAATCAATTGAATTGGATACTAATTTTACAAATACAATGGCTAATTGTATTGGATGATATTCAAGATTTCTTTTTTCCTTCTTTTTTTTAAGGGAAAAAAATACAAGCTTTTGAAAATCCAATAATAACCAATTTAATTCAATCCAATACATATATATATATATATATATACACATAAAAATACTATTAAATATGTGTATTTCTCTTTATTACATGTATATTAGATTAGTACTAAAATTTACCACGCACTACATTATATCTTATACTTTTCAACACCTAACTTATCATATTTTAAGTATTACAATTGTCATTCTTCAACATCACTGCCTCTTACGCTTGCATGTTATAGTTTAATTGATTACCCCTTCATTTAACTTCGCAATTCTTATATTGTTTTAAAGGAAAGAAAGGCTTTAAGAGTAAAGCCTGAGATAGTCCAATTAGATTAGATTGAATATATACCCGAGATTGCACTGAATTGGTTAATAGTATATTTTATTTGGACAATAATCAATGTACACTTCTATCCATGCCGCAGTTCTCCTTATAATTTCACTAATGTTCCTACTATTTCCTTCATAAAAATACTAATGTCACCCCCGATAATTGCACCACTTTTTTATTAGGAGATCGGTTTTACGGAAGCGATAATATAACTAAAATACGAGTTGAGAAAATTTGGGTAAAATAAAATATATAAGGTACACAAAAGAATTAACGTGGTTCACTCAACTTAGGCTACGTCCACGGATAAGGCTGTGAAGAATTTCACTATAAAAAAAAGATTACAACTCATTTCTCTCTAAATACAAGGAGAGAATAAATGAATATCTCTCTCTCTTGAAATAGGAGAAAACACTCTCTCTAAACAATTTAGGAGAAAACGAGTAGGACACTCAGAGGAATTCCTAGGCTTGAATTCTCTCTTAGAAAGGAAGAGGATTTAGAATGGGATACAAAACAAGTGATGAAGCCCTCCGTAATTATAGAACTTAAAAGGTGGTGTGAATACCATATTTTATTATTGCTATTACAGCTGGTCTTTTCACTATTCCTATTGTGGCTGCCCTTTTTATTATTCCTATTGCGACTGCCCTTTTTACTATTCCTATTGCGGCTGGTTGGTGAGCTGCAATTATTGATTTATTCAACATTCTCCCACTTGAAGACTTGATTTTAATCATGTCTTTACACTTGATGAATCTCTCTTTTCCTCCCTTGTCAATTCTTCATGCTGCTTATATTTTTGCTAGGCCAAATAAGGATCTACACCATTGGAACTTGTCAGTATTGATTAGTTTGGTTAAAGCATCTGCTAGGTTCTTCTTTGTGTGAATCTTCTTCATGTCCACACTTCCATCTTCTACTACTTCTCGAATAAAGTGATATTGAATACCAATGTGCTTTGTCCTAGAATGAAAGACTGAATTCCTTGCAATATGCAAGGTACTCTGACTGTCACAAAATAGAGAAATCTTTTCTTGTTTGTGCTCGAGCTCTTCTAATAACTTTTGAATTTAAATAGCCTCTTTATAAGCTTGTGTAGCTGTCATGTGTTCTGCTTCTGTTGTAGATAAAGCTACAATAGTTTACAGTTTCGAAACCCAGCTTACAGCTCCTTTTGCAAGAGTAAACACATATCCTGTATTAGATTTTCGTTTGTCAAGATCACCCGTAAAATCGGAATTAACATATCCTCAGACAATTAATTCTGATCATCCATAACATAATGCAGCATCTGAGGTTCATTTGATGTATCTCAGAATTCTCTTCACAGCATTCCAATGCTCTCCACCAGGATTCGCCATATATCGACTAACCGCTCCCACTGCTTGTGCAATGTCTGGTCTTGTACATATCATAGTGAACATTAGGCTTCCCACTGCTGATGCATACGGTACTCGAGACATCTCCATCCTCTCTGCTTCATTGCTAGGACACATCCCAGAGGATAACTTGAAGTTAATAGGAAGTGGGGTAGAAATTGACTTACAATCTTGCATATTGAAGCGGCGTAAGATTTTCTTCAAATAATTCTTCTGAGAAAGTCGAATCTTCCTGTTACCTCTATTTCGGTGAATTTGTATTCCTAGAATCTTGTTTGCTGGTCCCAAGTCCTTCATATCAAATTCCCTAGCTAACTGTGCCTTCAATTCTTAGATTCTACCTTTGTTAGGACCCGCTACCAACATGTCATCCACGTACAACAATAAGATAATGAAATCACTATTTTCATCAAACCTCCTGAAGTATGTGCAGTAGTCTGAACTGAGTCTGTTGTACCCAAGGCTTATGATGAAGGAATCAAATCTTTTATACCAACACCTCGGCGCCTGTTTGAGGCCGTATAGAGATTTGTTCAACCTGCAAACTAAGTTCTCCTTGCCTATTTCGGCAAAACCTTCTGGTTGGAGCATATAAATCTCTTCTTCAAGTTCTCCATGAAGAAAAGCAGTTTTCATATCTAGCTGCTATAGATGTAGGTCAAACGTAGCATACATCATCAGAACCACTCTAACTGTTGTCAGTCGAACTACAGGTGAAAATATTTCATTGAAGTCAATACCTTCTTTCTGAGCATATCATTTTACCACCAATCTTACACGATACCGCTCCACTTGATCATTGCTATCACGCTTGATCTTGTAGACCCATTTGTTGCTAATAACCTTCCTTCTTTGTGGTAGCGAAACAAGATCCCATATCTTATTCTTGTAAAGGGTTTCAATCTCTTCTTGCATTGCTGTCATCCATAGGGATACATCCGGGCTTTTGATAGCATCATGGAAAGTTGTTGGCTCTCTATCCTTTGTTAGAAGACAGTATGCAATATTGCTCTCAGTGATATAATCCGAGTGCCATGCTGGTGTTCTTTTCTCACAAGTTGACCGACGAATTTCAGAAGCATCTTCCTCGACTGGTTCTTCTACTTCGTACTCTGGTGCTACTTCAGAAGAATCTAAAACTTTAGTATTCTTTTCTACCTGAACTGTAGTAGTTTCTGGTCTGCTATTGTCTCCCTTTTCTTGTAGTTTATTCTCTGCAAATATCATATCTCTGCTGATGACAACCTTATGGCCAATGGGATCCCATAAGCGATATCCCTTGACTGCATCAGCATATCCCAAGAGTACACACCTTCTAGACTTTGAATCCAGTTTTGTGATTTCTTGAGTATTGTACATCATGTACACAGGACATCCAAACATATGTAAGCGAGAATAATCAGCTGGCTTACCAGTCCACATCCCCATCGGTGTCTTCAGATCAATCGCTATTAATGGAGATCGATTAATCACATAAAAGGCTGTTTTAACTGCTTCTACCCAAAATGTCTTAGGTAGACCTGCAGCTTTCAATATTGCTCTTGTTCTTTCCAACAAAGTTCTGTTCATCCGCTCTGCCACTCCATTTTGTTGAGGAGTGTACGCTACTGTGAACTACCTCTTGATACCTTCTTGTTGACAGAAGTTATCAAATTCATTGCTTGTATATTCTCCTCCATTGTCTGTTTTTAAACACTTGATCTTTTCTCCAGATTTAAGCTCTATCCGTGTTTTGAATATTTTGAAGACTGAAAACACATTTACATTCCTCTTGATAGGATATACCCAACATCTCCTGAAGTTATCATCAATAAAAAAAACAAAATATCTAGCTCTTCCTAGGGACATTATCGGTGCTTGCCAAACATCAGAGTGAACCAAGTCTAGAACTTTTTTACTTCTAGAACTGGATGTGCTAAACTTTAATATATGTTGCTTGCTTGTGACACAATGCTCACAAAAGGGTAAAGATACCTTTGTAAGACCATGGAGCAACTTTCGTTCAGAGAGAATCTTCAAGCCTCGCTCCGACATATGGCTAAGCTTACGATGCCATATCATTATTGATTCTTCTCCGGAATTTGTTAAAGCAACTGATGCCTTTGCTTTCATTAGTGTATCTCCTTTAAGCATGCATAGATTCACTATGATTTTCTCTGCCTTCATTACTACAAGCGCGCCCTCATCATCTTCATGATCCCATTCTCGACACGAGTTTTGCAACCAAGGTTATCTAATTGTTCTAAAGATAATAGATTTTTCTTCAGGCCCTTCACATGTCGCACCTCTTGAGAATAATGCCATCGTACATCTTTATCTTGATAGTACCAATCCCAGCGATATCTAAGGCATGATCGTTACCCATGAATATAGATCCTCCAAAGACAAGTTCATATATGTGAAACCATTCTCTGTGAGAAGTCATGTGCCATGTTGTTCCTGAATCCACTAACCAAATATCAGTGAGCTGCCGTCTGTCCTTAGAAATTATTGCTGCTTCACTATACAGGATTTCTCCATCATCTGAAGTATTTGCAACATTCTCCTGAGTATTTGATGACTCGGGGTCCTTCCCTCTGGAATCCTCATTCTTCTTGAGTTGCCAACACTCCCTTTTGACGTGCCCTTTCTTGCCGCAATGATAACACTTGACATTCTTCTTACTTCTTGACTTTGATCTACCATGACTCTGACTCCCATTGGGGCCACGTTCCATTGATCTCCCTCTCATTGTCAAAGCCTCTACTTGCTGTGAACTTGCTAGTCTGTCTTCCTTGTTCTTAAGCCGATTTTCTTCTTCGAGAACAACAGTTGTAAGATTATTAAAAACTAGAGTTGTAGCATTGCTAGTCATATTTAAAATGAGTTGATCATACGAATCAAGTAGACTTTGAAGTAAGATTTTTGCACGTTCATTATCCTCTATTTTATACTCCATTGTTGTGAGCTGTGAGAATAAAGTATTGAGGGTATTGATATGGTCGGTCACTATTGTTAATTCCACCATCCGAAGGGTATAAAATCTTCTCTTCAAGAAAATTTTGTTGTGAAACGACTTGGCCTTATGCAACTTTGTCAGTGTATCCCATATCTTCTTGGCTGACTTCTTCTCCTCAATGCTCGACAGGACTCCATCTGCTAGTGCTAGATGTAAGTTAGCGACAACATTGCTATCCATCTCGTCCCACCTTTTATCATCAGTAATCTCAGCAGGTCTTTCTCCAATTGCTGCTAGGCAATTATTTTTTCTCAAGATTGCCTTTATCTTCATTTTCCACAAAGAGAAATTGTTCCCATTAAACTTCTCAATATTGAATTTTGCTGCCATTTTTGTTCACCACGATTTGTTCAGTTACTACCGTTACACTATACGTGAACAGTACCGTATATGTAAATAGTACCGTATACGTGAATAGTCCGTATATGTGAATAATACCGTATACATGAACAGTACCCAACTAATGGCTCTGATACCACTGTTAGGAGATCAGTTTTGCGGAAGCGATAATACAGCTAAAATACGAGTTGAGAAAATTTGGGTAAAATGAAACAAATAAGGCACACAAAAGAATTAACGTAGTTCAATCAACTTAGGCTACGTCCACGGACAAGGCTGTGAAGAATTTCACTATGAAAAAAAGATTACAACTCACTTCTCTCTAAATACAAGGAGAGAACAAATGAATCTCTCTCTCTCTTGAAATAGGAGAAAACACTCTCTCTAAATAATTTAGGAGAAAACGAGTGGGACATAAAGAGGAATTCCTAGGCTTGAATTCTCTCTTAGAAAATAAGAGGATTTAGAATGAGATGCAAAACAAGTGATAAAGCCCTCCGTAATTATAGAACTTAAAAGGTGGTGTGAACACTATTTTTTATTATTGCTATTACGGCTGCTCTTTTTACTATTCCTATTGCGGCTGCCCTTTTACTATTCCTATTGCGGCTGCTTTTTTACTATTTCTATTGTGGCTGCCTTTTTACTGTTCCTATTGCGGCTGGTTGGTGAGCTATAATTATTGAGTTGTTCAACATTTTCTTATAGGTATACATGTCATTATTAGGAAGAAGAAAATTTCCACGTATCACCAATAATCGTCACTATTTCATTATAAGAAAATTAATATCTCTATTAATTGCATCTAATCTTCTTGGAACATGTTAATTGTTTCATAAATAAGAAACACAAAATTACTAAATATCACTAATGATTGTCAATCTTATAACTAAACATTTCCAAAACAAAAAACTTACGTATAACATAAAGCGAAGAAAAAAAAACATAAATATCACATATGATTCGCACTATTTCCATGTGAAAAATAAGATTAGCGAAGACAATCATTACTATTGTGCTAAGAAGCAGAAAATTGACATGTAAATATGAGTGCGAATAGTGATGATAATTAGAGACCATCATTAGTGATAATGTATAATATCTTTAAAGTAGTTTAAGTATTATGGGACCCGTTCTTAAATCATACACCACGTGGACGATTAAGTGGCAAAATCGGTCATAAATGGGGCACACCGTTCGGTACATATCCAGAGTGGCTAATTAAAAACCGCGCGAGTCGCACGTGGTACCGCATAGGCCCATGGGCTGTCCGAGGCTAGGGCCGAGCCTATCCCAGACCTTAGATGGACTCGGCCCAGCCCGATTCTTACCTCGACAGCTGAGGGTCGGGAGCCTCAAGGGTCTTCCACCAGAATATAGTGGGAAGTAACTCACAGCTCCAAACCCAGACTGAGCATTTAATATGATCCTGAGTAGGTGCGCGCATTGGGCAAACTGTCCTGACAGAATGGCGGTTTGCCAAAGTCTCGCCCCTGACAGACTCAAGCCATAGGGGACGGCGGAAACTAGGCTACGACGATGCAGGGAGAATCACAGTAATCCCGGCCCGTGATCTCTAGAGTAAGTCCTAATGAGAAAAGGTACTCGGTCCTGGGATTGAGAACCATGAGGTTCACAATTTCAGGACTATATATATGAGCCAAGCGTCCCCGAAAAGAGAAGACATGAACGCATACAAAAAGAAATATTTAAAAGTTTATGAGCAAGAGATAAAGATATATTCATACAGAGAAAAACTAAATTTTTGCTACCCTGAATCAAAGATAAACAACTGACTTAAGTATCGGAGAGTCTTTGCAGGTGGCCTCTCCGACCCTGCCTGAAGTCGAAAGCTCTTTGGGATAGCAAAGATACGTGGACAATTAGAAGGTACAACATCAGCAGTTCAGAGACACGTGGACAGCTAGTGAAAACCGCTCTAACAAGTATAATCTCTTTTTTGGAAGAGAAAGAATGGTTATTACCTATCTATTATCTTAAGTCAAGTTTTTGTTCTAACACGATTCCCAGATTTTTAGATTTGTAGAATTTTAAACAAACATATGAATAAAAATAAAGAAGAAACACCAGATTTTTATTGTGGTTTAACACAACCAAATTGTGTCTATATTCACAAAACCTAATCTAACAATCAATCAGTCTACTAGAAATATGATTAGAATACAAATACATGTCTTATACAAAAATCTAGAACTCCCTTCTAGTTTATTGCCGATTTGAACTCTGATTTATTTTGTGGAAGATGCTTCTTCAACTTTGTGTTGAAATCCCTTCAGCTGCCATTGATGAGCTTCCTAGCTCCGGCAAGAATTCGTGGGTCTCTTCTTGATTTTTGATAACTATGGAGCTCCACCTTCTCATCGGAATCAATGGTGGACTCTATGGACAATGAAAATCTTAGAACTAAACACACAAAACTCTAAGGAAAAGAAACTTGCTCTCAAAGCAAGAAAATCTCTCAAAATATCTTTAAAAGTAACGATCAAGAGGTGTAAAAACCATCTAAAATAAAACTTCCTATTTATATAGGAAAATACATCATGATTCAACTAAAAGTAACAATTGTCATCGTAATGTCTAAATATGCAGTGACTCAGATGTATCATATAACCTCAGATCTAAAAGTGGCATATTAACAAAACAATCATGCACGTTAATTTGACACACAAATACCAAACAAACTTAGATATAAATATGTCATCCTGATTAGACAATCAATCGTATGGTTAAGACACTCAAAGTCAAACTTCTCTTGAAAATGTCAAAAATTAAATGTGACATCTTGACAATACAAGCTAAGACACTGATGTAACAGACAAAACATAAAAATATGTTAAACAGATATGTATATGAAATATTCTAATGTCTAAACATGCAGAAAACTGGACATAATCCCTAAACTATTAAAATCAGTTTAGTGAAAAACTTCGTAACTTCGGCAGCTTCAATTAACTATTTTTTCAAATTAATCTTAGAGGACACTTACACAAAATAATCCAAACAAAAGACTAAATTCACGATAAAAATTCAAAATAAAATATTGTTCATTATTATGACCCAAGGAAATCATAAGATGCCAAATTAAATCCTGCGCTAACATATTGTCCCCTTTTTTTAAAGAGAAAGAACGGCTCCCTTCGATTAGAGAAAGAATGTCTCTTAATAGAGTGAGTGCCTCTCACGTGTCAGGGTAGGAAAGGAGTAAGACCCCAATTTCGAAAGTAGGCTGACATCTGAAGAGTTGGGTCGTTGTAGTTATAAAATCACCCATGAATCTTTATCCATGGCCCCACTTTCGGCATCTGTCCTAATTCAATGAAACTATCAAAACAAGGCTGAGAACTAGACCGCATCGGAGATTATTTTCAACTTTGTCTCGTTCTAATCAATAAGGTTCAGCGTGACTAAAAGGATCGAAGCAGGTCCTTTCTACAAAACACAATACACATTGGATTGATCATGAGACCATATTGAATAACACCCACTATCAAAGCCAACTCGAAAATTGAAATGAGACCAAGGTTGCATCTAAGCGAACACAAATCTGCGTTTAGTTCATTTGTTGTACAAATACATCATTTTTTATGCTTTTGCAAGCGCTCACATACATATACCATAACACCAAATTGTCTTCGTTCTTTTTTTCTTTCTTAGGAAAATAAAAATGAATAGCCTTGGATCAATTTAAAAAACATACATATACCATAACATCAAATTTTCTTCGTTTTTTTTTTTCTTAGGAAAATAAAAATGAATAGCTTTGGATCAATTTAAAACCAAAAACTAAAGAAGAAAAAAAGTCGATTTTTCCTTTTCTCAATCTTGTTAAATGAGAAAAAAGGCAATCCTACATCTTACAAAGTTACAATTAACATAAAACCGCCTACTACTCTCCTGTATTGTATTTTCATATATATGAACTTTCGTTTTGTTCTTTTTTTTTTCCCCCCCCTTCCAATTGAGCTAATTACTACTTCCTTCAATAACTATGATAGTCGTCGTTGTCGTTCTCTCCTCAAATCAACCACGACGACACTGACATTATCCGTACTATGCCTGGCCAAGGCCAGCTTGGTAAGCAATATGGAAGCATCCGAACACGCCTTATTGGAGCTCTCCGCCACCGAGTCGGCCACAACTCTCGCCGCCGCATCGTCGCTACCGGGCGACCGCGGTGGCGACGGGGGCGGCTTCCGAGCCCTAAGGCACATGCGAGCAACACCGCAGGCCGTGTCGTTTGACACCACGTCCCATAATCCGTCGCTCGCCAAAATCAAGCACTCATCGTCCTCCGTCCGATCCGTTGTCGTCACCTCCGGCTCGGGTATCACATACGGCTTCAGATAGTTATCGCCGATTGCTCTCGACATCGCCAACATTCCAAGAACTCTCGGGCCATCCCAGTATATCACGCGCCCTCCCGCCGCTTCGATCCGAAGCAATTCGTCGGGTCGATCCGGCTGCGAGAATATAAAATTGATACGTTAGCCAATGCAAAATTGAATAAATCTCAAATAATCTGAACAATTCTGTTTTTAATATTAAACTAATGAGTAGATTCTTCTCACCTTGTGATCGGAGGAGAGTGGGACGGCGACGCCGTTGCGGCAGAGCACGGCGCGTGAGTCGCCGCAGTTGGAGACGACGATCTTCTCCGGCGTAACGACGGCGACGACGGCGGTGGATCCGACGGCGTCGCACTGCGGAGTCTGGAGCTCGCACCGGCAGTTGGAGATCTCGTCGCTGTCATTCCACGCCTGGACCTCTTCATCCATGCGCGTGAAGCTACGCTCCATCGTCTCTTTCCACTGAGCAGACGAATAGGAAGAAGAAGCTGCCTTTTCTGATTCAAGCTCTTCTTTAACGATTTCATGCAAGCGATCTTTGCACTTCATAGCCACCTGAAAAAAGAATCAGACTCAAAATCAAAATCGGATTAAGACTTTTAAGACTCAAAATCAATGAGAGAGAAAAAGAAAGAAACGAAAACCGGGAATCGAGGATTTTACATGAGAGCAGCCATGGCCGTCGAAGACGCCATAGAAGTGACCAGCTTCCTGTTTCGAAATGCAAGGGTGAACCGAAACGGCGTCCTCCATATCTCTCCTCCTTCCACAAACGGAAGTAACACCATACTTAGAGTCCTCGACCTGAGAACCCTCCTTCCCGGCCACCAGAACCGGAGTCGAGTTCTCACAAGCCAGATTGTACTTCGCATCCTTATTAGCTCTCGCTTCACAACTCTCCACCGATCCACCACCCTCACACTCCCGCGGAGATGGAGTCTTAGAAGGGCAGAGCTCGAGCTCCAGCTTCTGCCGCTTCACCGGCGCCGTTGCCGCCGCCGCCACCGGAGTCGGCACGGCCACATCGGCAATGAACTTGTAAGTAAGAAGCTCCATTTTCCGGCGCTTCAGAGTTCGCGAAGCGCTCGGCTCGATCGCAGCCGAGGCCTCGCCTTCTCCAACAACACCACAGCAAATTCCAGCCATCATAAAAAAAAATGAAAATTCAAGAAGAAACCCTAATCACAGAATCAATAACCCTTTTCGTTTTTCTTCTTCTTGTTCGAGCAGAGAAAGAGAGAGACTCAACCGAAGCTTTCAGCTATAGAGTCTTGGAAATATATTCAGATACTGGAGGGTTGGAGTCTTAGAGTTTGGACCCATTAAATGGCTTCAAAACGAAGCTCTTCTACCCTGAGACGACCGCCCAAACCCGAATTAAACAATCGATATTTTTCTATTCTTACTATTATTTTATTCATTTTTCTTTAGACTTGGGGCCCACAGGGTAAACACGGGCAGCTTGCCCGTCACCATCACGGGCAGGATTCGACATGTACAGTTGGTATGACGTCGAACTACTGAATACGAAGGATTCAATCGGGGCCGTCCATCTTGCGAAATCCCTCTCTCTCCTCCTGCTTTATGACCACGTGGTTCAACCTTTTTTAGACATATGTACGTGGACCAATGAGAGGCGGACACGCCCCAGTTGAAACGGCCACTCTTTTCAGACACACGCATGTGGTCCTCGGACCCCCGGCCTCTTCCACCCCTCCCTTTCCTTTCCCCCCGCCTAATATTTCTTTTTACTTTTTTCTATTTAAATAATAATCCCTGCTTCAGAGATATCACCACGTGGCAATCGTCTATTACGAAATTCGATATCTGATTATTTCCCCACACGCGTTTCCGCCAGGTTTATATTACGCGCTAATGAGGATCAATTCCTCGCCCTTTTTTCTTTCCTTATTTTTTGAATTTTGATAGATATTTCTTATCAGCTATGATAAATTTATCGTCTTTTCCATTTTTTTCCCCTCTCAGTTTCGCCGAAGGGTGAATAAAGATCGATCATAACACTCCTCATTTCTTGTTGTTTTTAACTTGTAAAAACAAGTTCACAAAATCTCTCAAGAAAGATTGATATATATATATATATATATATATATACGGGAACTATTATAATATAAATTTTTTATTTATTATCAGTAAGTATATTAATTTTGTGTACTAGGAGATGATACCGTATTCATTTTATTTATGGTGTACAATAGATTTATATTATATGAGAGTTTACTTGAAAAGGAAAGACCATATTTATTTCTATAAATAATTCTGAAATTGTTGAAGATACAGAGTATTTTAAAAACTTTAGGATGATATTTCTTTTTAGAAAAATATATATTCTTATTATGAATTGAGAGATAGCGGAAACAAAATTAAAAGAAATAAAGGCGATAAATAACTATTTTTTTTTAGATTTTTTTCTTAAATTTTCATATTTATTTTTTTGGGATATAAAAAAAAAAACGAGAATAGAGAAAATTTGGAGGCAAAAAAGCATAGGTTAGAATTGTGGGTAATTATAATAGAAACAAAAAAAAGAACTTAAAATTGAAAAAATTAAAATTATTTAAGCATAATAAAGCTTATTAAAAAAGTAGTGCTATAGACACTAATATTTTATGTAGAAAACTTATATCACATACATTCATTCTAATTACTTATTTTTTTAAAATGAGACCACAATATTTAAAGTTATATAAAAATAATATTATATCATTGGTATAAATTTTGGTGTAAAATTTTAGTATCTCAATATTTACTCTTATTAAAAATAACTCGAAGCTCATACATATTAAAAACAATGATAGTGTTTCCATCATTAGTAGTTAGTACAACAAAATGAGGAATGTGCAAGGGAAACTAGGCTAATTTTGAAATATAATGAAATACAAAGAAGAAACCATATATATATATAAAAGCATAATGAATGTGCATAATCCAATTGTTAATAGATTTAGAACTTCTTTAAAGAATCACATTTACTTGCTTAAAAAATAATGTTAAAAATAAATTATTTCCTATGTTTGTAATTTTTTTGTTAAAAAAAATATTGTCAAAAGTATAATGTTATGATTAAGGAGGGTTTCATTTTAATTTCAAAACTTTGGTGTGGTAATAAATTGGTAATAAATAAATTTGAAGTGAAGATCCTAAAGCCTAGTGTTAAAATGGAACTCAAAAGAAAGAGAAAAAAAAAACACAGTGTTAAATAGCGAATAAATAAATATTGACATGTGAATGTGGTGGCTAATTTTAGTGATAGTAAAAGGATATTTGAATTATTTGGTATTATCAGTTAAAATGCAAAAATAAAATAAAATAAAACAGACCTTTAAGATAGGGGTCCCATGGAGCGTGAGAGAATAGGCGACTGGTGGTGCAGTGAGTACAATTAGAGGGGTTGGGTCAGTTGAGTCCGGTTCTTCCAGTTGTCAAATGAAAGCGTCTACGTAACGAGGGAGATTTAGACACGTGTGGGACCACTTTTCAACCTCAATTGACGCTTGCAGAATATCTGACGTTCGGTTAACTGTCATGCTGACACGTGTTACTACTGACGTGGAGCTGAAGCTGCATTCCCTCGTCCCTCGCGCTCGACACGTTTGGAGCAGTGCCCTGTGACTCTGTACCGAAATTATTATTATTTGCCGTCTTCTCTCCAATATTAATTACTTTATTTTTATTTATTAAACAAAGATTAATTGACACCCAGACACCTCTTCTTCCTTTTCATAATTTTTTTTTAATTTTTTTATTTACAGCCTCGGAGTCGCTGGGTCCATTGGGGCCCACCGTCGCATTATTTTTCCCGACTTACTTTCTAATTTATTTATTACCTTTTTGACCGACTTTTCATTGACCAGCAATCCAATGTCAAAACATTTCTTTTTTTTTTTTTTTCAATTTATTCTTACCTTACGTGCACAAACCAAAACATGTTCATGTATACAAATTGAAGAGGGTCATGAGTTCGACGGTATTTTTAGTAGAAAGTTTTAGGTTTCTTGTTTAAGGGCTTAGACATTACGAAAGATACTAGACACAATAATTTATATGGGTTTTGTAACTAGGATGATTTAATCCATTAAAAAAATAGTTAGGATAATTTAATTTTACATGTGGCATTTGATGAGTTAATGAGTCAGATATAAGCCACATCATCAGATTATCTTGTTCTAAATAATTTGTCAAAAGATGTATAACGTTACGCACCTGTTAATGGAAACCTTAATACCGGAAATATCTGTATGCATTAGTCTATAGTACTCTGATAATACAGCGCAATCAACAATAATATGGGAAAAAATATGACAAAACAATTGTAAAATATCAATTAATAAAAAGTAGATGAGTAACATGGACACAGAAAAATTGTACACAAAATCTACACTAGTGATGATCAGTTCACATTTTATCACAAAGTGGAATTGCATCATTAAAAATTATATGATTGAAAATAATGTTATATTATTGGTGTAAAATTTTAATGTCCCTAATATCACTTATAATTAAATAAATTAAAGTGAAAATTAAAGAAATAGTAGATGTTTCAAAAAAACAAATTTTTTTAATTTGTGATAGAATGAACAAGCTCTTCCCATGAACAAAC
This sequence comes from Parasponia andersonii, assembly GCA_002914805.1. Classification (NCBI taxonomy): domain Eukaryota; kingdom Viridiplantae; phylum Streptophyta; class Magnoliopsida; order Rosales; family Cannabaceae; genus Trema; species Trema andersonii. The sequence continues at coordinate 9,614 of JXTB01000533.1, read as the reverse complement.
TCTTAACTTTGAAAGAAAAAGGAAAAAGAAAACAATAAACTCTTAATGATTTAATAGAAAAAGAATATCTTCTTAATAATCAATACTACCATCAATATTCAACAAATGTACGAGCTAATAATAAGTTTACAAATTCTATGGAAGTTTCCAAGATAATATTCAACTATTTAAATGACAAAAGAAGAAGAAGAGTTGCTTGGAATAAAGATTTCGTAAAAAGGAAAAACAGAAATTAAAATGTAGTAGAGTAAGAAGTTGCAACATGAATTAAATTAATAATAATGTGTTCTTACTTCCAAAATTCTCTACAGCAATCTGTTTAATGGGTCCGACTTTTTAAATAGTAAATATACAAACAACTAACAAGAAATGCGGTTTGCATATGTGCATTCATGTACCTGTACGGATCGGATCTATTATCTATAGATAATGTTTCCCACCGAGACACGCAGAGGTCCCTATTTCCACGATTATCACATACGACATTATTAAGGTCATAAAAAAGGGAAAAAAAAAAAGAAGGCCAATACGACATCGTTCACCCGCTGAACGACGTAAGGACCAAGCACCTATACTACCATCTATTCACCACTCACCGCCCGCCACGCAAAATGTCTTCACCGTTAAATGTTGACTCGACCAATGTTGTTAACTAGATTCAACACTATAATGCTAAGAGTGTCTAAATTTTTTTTTTCAATATATAATATATATAATAGGTAAGTAAATTGTCACCCTTTAATTAATGTATTCAAATTTTAAATTTTATTATTAGTTAAATAATAACGAATCACATACTTAGTATAATAATTAGACCACAAATATAATGTTATATTTTTATTACTGTAATGTACGAAACAATCTGGTATGATTTCAAATCTCATCTTATCTCAACTATGTTGTTAAAATTGTGCCGTTGGTCCAAATTCTAGTTAAAAATGATCATTAATTTTTTGAAAAATAAAATGAGAAAAAAAAGATTGATATAATAGTGAAGTAATCATGTTCGAGTTAAAAATATCTTTTTTTTTTTCTAAAAAGAAAATGTTAACATAGGAAACCAGCCGACCAGCGGGTCCAGCACCACCTTCTCCCCCTCTCCAATTCAAACCCAACCTTCTCGATGTGGTTCACGTTGATTAGTCCTTCTACTTTGCTTAATGGACAGAATAACAATCTCTAACTAGATTTAATCTCTTAAATAATCGTAATTAACCTTTATTTAATACAGAAGTTTATATATAATTAGTAATTACGTTATTCAACTAAATTTTTATGGACCAAACCAAACGCCTTGGGTGGTGAGTTGCCACCGAAATATTAAAAGTGAAGAGGCCCAGCTTGCGTGCTGTGATTGGAGGAATGATGTACGGATGAGTGACACGTAGAAGTAGAAGTTGCCACGTGACTAGCTTCAAAGTCAGAGCGTGTGTTAAAGTAGAATTCCACTCAATTGTTAAAGAGAGGCGCCACCCAGCACTGTTAATTTGTTGCATTGGTCTCGCCCTTTCATATCTCACTTGGGACTTTCAACATATAAATTAAAATAATATCTTTTCTTTCCCAAATATTACGTCAATAGGATTACGTGGCATGTGATATTTTCATCTAGAAATGTATATTTTATATTCATCGAGCGCCCTCTTCTAAAGGGCAAATTATATCGTAATCTGACATTTGGAAATTTGGTGAGATATTATAATGGTAGACATATATTATATACTTTTACGTTACAGCAGAATCTTTTAACTTGCAAGCATACGTTCATGTTCAAATTCATATATTCATATTTGTTATTTGTTAACTCATGTATTTGAGTTTGACTTAATAATAGCTTCACAGTTTTTTGACTTCTTATTACAATTATTTGGAGTCATATTACCAAGAGACCAATAATTAACAAAGTGACATAATAGCTGAACTTATCATATTGCAATATTATTTAATCTCGTATGCATAATAAGTTGGCATGCACATCCAAAGTGGTAGATAAACAAGTTATGCATCTAGTGTTTTTTTTTTTGAAAGAAGATTTCATTAAGACAAAACAGAAAGAAGAGGACCACGAGAAAGACTACAAACGCCATAGGAAAGAAAAATTAAGTTGTTAAGAATTATCAAACGATAATTGACAAAAAAAAAAAGATGAAAAACAAGAACGCACAGATTTAAGTGGAAAATCCTAATCGGGAAAAAAACCACAAGAACGCACAGATTTAAGTAGCAGAAGAAGAAATTTCACTATGTCGAAAAATAAGGTACAGATGATAGGTTTTACACAACCGAGCTTAAAATATATATAATCTCAAAAACTCTAAAATACATATGTGTACGGACGAAAATTATACGGAGCCCGATCCCTCTGCTTCTACCACAAATCTCAAAATTCATCCCCATTACAAAAATGCCACATATGTCACACCACGAAATTTTCAAGCCAAGGCAAATAGAATTCAAGTCACGGACTCTAACACAAGGACTAGTACACTTGCAAGTTGAAAGATTCCGCTGTAACAGAAAAGAGCCGTGGCGTCTAGTATTAGTCCTATTACATTCACAACCCATCTCAAATTTCAAATCGGATAATGCATCAAATTCTTTATTCAGAAACATACGAAAGAAAAACCGAGTAGCTTTTGGCAATTTTGGCCCACGACTCATGACTTTCTTCTTTTTTCTTTTTTTAATTTTTATAAATAAATAAGATAGTTGACTTACATCTAATTATGACACATAATACTATTTAATTCTCATATTTAGAAGAAAATATCACCCTAAGAGACCGATCTAAGACGCATGTACGTGTTTAACAATGACGACTTAGCATTGCCATCTCTTTCACGTTACTTTACCAAGTCGTACTAGTTTGTGTGTTCTGAAGATGAAGGATGATTTTGCACACCACGTGATTTCTATGGAATCTGGCAAACAATTGAGACTTACATTTAATATAGAAAGCAAGTTTCACCACAAAGTGAGATGTGAAAAGTTATGATCCAAAAATTGATCTCCTGTAACACTGTGAAGCACCAAAACTCATAACGTTATGACAAATATCTGGGTTCCCAGGGCTTGTAGAAACTAGAAAGATGCATTAAGATAAATGTTGGTAGAAAAAACAAAAGGAGATGCTTCAGAGAACATAATATTGAAGTTTAAGAACTACCCATGATCAAAAGGGCTACAAACAATAGCCACATCCCACCAAAACACACTGGAAAATATTCGTTTCCAAAAATAACACAGGTTACAAGAGTGCATAATCATGGAAGCCTAATTTCTCGATTGAAACGGTCAAGTAGGCCTTACTTTGGGTGCAAATCCATTTGCAGTGAAGCCCCCATCAACTGAAATAACCTGTCCAGTGATGTAAGAAGCAGCGGGCAGGCAGAGGAATGCTACCAAGGATGAGACCTCCTCAGGTTCTGCGACACGGTGTAGAGGAGTTCTACTAGTTACGTCTTCTAAGAACTCCTTGTTATCCAGCAACTGTAAGAGGAAAGAAGTTCAGCTGTCCGATGACTTTCAGTACTTAAGAATATTATACCATCCACAATTATGTTTTATATATGCTTTTGATGTATATCTCGGAACGACACAAAGAAGTTAGAGGTAAAAGATTGAACCACCAGCTTACTATCGGATTGAAAAGACCCCATAAAGCATTTAGATGATTATGAGTAGGAAGAACATTACGTGTCCTACAAGCAAGGTTCTGGTATACCAAGGTGCAACACAATTGGTTCTGATGTTGTCTTTTGCCCATTCACAAGCCAGATTTTTGGTGAGCTGATTGATTGCAGCTGAAAATATAGCAAAACAGAGAGAGATTTAAGCCATAAGCTTCAGCTGATGTAATGAGCTTGACTGTCAAATGCTCATGCAAAAAAAGACATTGAATCAGAAAAGTTACCTACCTTTGCTTGCCGCATACAGGGTTCCACTACCTATACTCAACAAACCGGCAACAGATGAAATGAACACGATATTTCCAACTCCAGATGCTTTTAAAAGAGGATGAGCAAGTTGAGACAGGTGGTATGTAGATTCAAGGTTGGTAGCAAGGACTAGTGAATATTCCTCAGAAGTGTACTCAACAGTCGGCTTCCTGATGTTTGTTCCCACATTGTTCACCTAGGCCCAAAGAGACTCAAAGTTCTAACGAGTATAAAGAAGACTTTCAAAGTATGACTCTAGGGATTTTGAGAATGTAAACCTCCCCATATTCCACTCAACTTAAATATCAAGTTTGTTGTGAAAAAAAAAAGGGGATGCACGTCAGGTAATCATAAGAGAAGTTAACAGTGATTGTGCGGACGCAAACAAGAATCAAATGTAGTACACAGATCCTGGACACAAAACGTGCTTACTTCCAGAATTAAGACGTGTAGACATACAGTTACGAAAATTATTAGCCCTGATATATAACGTTGGACATACATCATTGCAAATTTTAAAGAGTACGTCCGCAGAGCAAAATGTATAAAACGGATTGCACAATCATAACAAGTCCAATTTTCTTGAGAAAAACACATAGCAGGCTCATAGTTCAGCACATATCTAAGAAAATTTTGTTTCATTTCAAGATATGCATGAGACAAACCATGATATACACAAATCACAATCAAAACGTAACAACATAATAAAATTTTTCTTTCTCAAGTCTATAACAATGCTTAAGATTTAGGTGACATAAGATAAATTGCTATAACCATCAAAAGGCTCAAGCATAGAATAGGACTCACAATGCTGTATGCACAAACGAAAAATTATCATTGAACAATAATCTATTATAAATCTTGACCATCTGAATGCCAAATGTGTAACAATTCTTCCATGTCTACCAAATATAAGACTCAAATCAACACACAATCGAAACATTTGAAATTACACTCGTTATACTTACAAGTATATTGAGCTTGCCATTAAAAACTGAACCCACATCCTGAAACAGCTTCTCTCTCTGGGTTTTCAACGAAACATCACAAACTGACCCAGATACCAAAAACCCCTTACTCTCCCATTCCTTCAAACACTTGGTGAGCTCGGCTTCATTCCGGGAACACGTATGAACGGCCGCACCAAACCCAGCTAGTTCCTCCACCACGGCACGCCTGAGCTCGAAAAAACCAAAGAAGATTCAACAAAGTGATTCGACCGATCAAACCCTAAATTGGGTGAAAAAAATTCATCGAGGTTCATCAAGATTACAAACAAGGCCATAACATTATCCATACGGGTTCTGCGATTAAGGAGAGATAAATTAGAGAAGAGTACGAACCCGATTCCGCGAGTTCCACCGGTGACAAGGGCGTTGGTTCCCTTGAGAGACCATCTTGAGGCTCCGAGGCTGCTCTCTGACTCTGCCTTGGCCATTATCACCTCCCTTCCACTCAACACTTTTCTCTTTTTTCGTCTACTGTAGTTGCTGGTGCCCACTCCTCTGTTAGACCCATTGAAAAAGACAAAATAAAAATATTATTTAAAATGGAAAGTCTAAAAATCCATGAACAATTTTCCTTAAAAATTCATCGACAATGTGGCTATACACAATGCACATTCATTGTCTTTTTAAATATTATTATTTTCTTTCTACGTTCTTTGTATTTTAAAAATGTCCATTTTTTCGTTATACATGTCTTATTTCGTCCTACTAATGATGGAATTTTTATTTTATACATTCCTTATTTTTTCGTGCCGTACTAACTACTAATACTGGACACAATCAAAGTCAATAATAATAACAACAATAACAATAACAATAATAATAATGGACATAACAAACGTGGTTAAAGGATGTCTCCACATTTTTTCTTATTTTCCCCACCTCTTTCTAATTAAACCTCCATAAAATTTTATAATTTCTTTCTACACATCTTTTAATTTTTAATTTAGTACAAAAATACCTACTGGTAAATATTTTTTAAAAATATTTATTTCCACACTATCTAATAATTTAATATCTATTACATTTAAGAACCTATTTTTTTTAATTTCTTTTTGTCTTGTTCTCCATGTATATTGTATTATTACTTTTTTAGTATATTTAAAAAGAGATAAAAGCCATTAAGGTTGGAATTCACAGTAAGAATAAAGATATAAAGTAAAAGATCATAGTCCAACAATGAAATTTGAATTTTTACATAAAAGATTACTCTCTTTGTGAGATAACTGATCTAACAAAATAGTACTATTACAAAGAGAAAGAATGCCAAAAAAAATGAAATGATTTATACCTAAAAATAATATATAATGTCCTCTTTCTATTACTTAAGTTTAATTTGTATGTGAATTATCTTTTTTTTTTCTAAAATATATATGATCAAGAAATCATGTATATTATATATTATGTATATGATTTATCGGTAAAAAAAATTAGGGCACCAATTTAATAGGTATTTTTTTTAGCCTATTTGTATATATTATTTTACCAAATTAAGTATCATCACGCATATTTTTTCATGATAAAAGATAGAGAGAGAAAAATATTTAAATAATATATATATTTTTTATTTTTTTTTTTCTAATTACTCTAATTTTGGTAGCCGTTGGATTAGATAATGATCTTACGGTTAAAACAAATACCTATGAATAAATAAAAAAAATACTTATTGGATTAATATCCGAAAAATAATTATACGATTAAGAAATTACATATACTTTAGATGAAATATCTTAACAAAAAAGGCATATATGATTGACAAATACATTTATGAATGAAGTTAAAGAAAAAAAAAGAACCAATATCTTATTACTATATGTTTTTCATTACAATCAAAATTATTGATAGAATTAAATTCTTTAGTATCCATAGTTTTTCACGATAAAGTTTTATAAATTAAATTTTGATTTTTCAAGATCTTACATAATTTTTGTAAGTGATATATTTGCTATACAAGGGGCGTGCTAAGAAATAGTTTTTTATTGTTTAATGTGAGGGTACTTATGTCAATTTATAAGAGGATATTTTTGTAAATAACTAGTTAATTAGAAAAGAGGGGAGGAAAGAAAAAAAATAAAATGATACTAGAGATATATGTGATTAAATCAAGTATTATTGTGTTTCAATAATTTTGATTTTTTTTAAAATTTTCTTTAAAGTTCCTTTTATTATTATTATTATTTTACAGTATAATTACACACAATTGTATTACACCACCTTTTCTTGCGTTGCATTTATTTTTTCTATTTTCTAAATTAAAGGTAAATGTAAAAATTTTGATCAAGATAATATGATATAAAAAAACTTAAATGATATTTATCTTTTCAATTTAATTTCTCTCAATTTAATACTCTATTTGAAACTCGAATATTGGAGGAAAAAAATTACACAGAAAATATCATAGAAAAAGAAAGAGAAAAATATTTTTCTTAAAAATTTATATAGCTTTACTTTGACGCTTCTAGTTTTATATATATATATTAAAAAATTGCATCAAATTAAACTCTTATTTTTTTTTGAAATTTTTTTTATTATTTATTATTTCAATTTATATAAAAAAAATAAAATCTTTTTTATTTTTTTTCTCTTTTTCTCACGAAATCCAAGTTCCAAATGGATTAGGTTGTTTCTTAACTCATGACCATAACATAGCTTTTTTTATTTATTTATGTATTTATTTTTAGCCTCAGGTACTCCCCATCGAAATCGGATAAGTTGTTCTGGGCACCAGTCCAGTAGATATATATTTTTTTACTTACGTATAGGTATCAATTTAGCTAATCTCATGACCATAATATAGCTTTTTTTATTTATTTATGTATTTATTTTTAGCCTTAGGTACTCTCCATCGAAATCGGATAAGTTGTTCTGGGCACCAATCCAGTAGATATATATTTTTTTACCTATGTATAAGTATCAATTTAGCTAATGAAGATTTAGCATGCACATTCTTTTATTATAAAAAATAAGAGAGAGAAAGAACATTAATGATACACGTCTTTTCATGCACTTCATTATACCCATTGGATCATCATTGGATGGTGATTCAACGACTAAAAAAAAGTATCTACCCATAGGTAAAGAAAAAAAATACCTATTGGATTGGCAACCATATATATATATATAATATTCTTTTGTGTGTTGCTACCTGATTCTCACTGTATAGGCATAATGAGTGTATTAATTCATAGATCTTCTTTTTCGATAATTTTAAGTATCTGTAAATTTATAATTAATATTACAAATATTCATAATGATGAGTATTTGGCTCTAATTGAACTAACTGGCCGTTAAGTTAGTTAAGGCTGCTAAGTCAGTTATTTTGTTATGAACATGGGATCAAGATTGCAGCTTGGTATTCTGTTATGGTCTTCAACCGACTGATGAGAAAGCGTATCTCTATTGGCTCGATGAGGTATATATATGAGAAGCTCGTCGAAAACTGAAGATATATGATCGGTTTTTTCAGTTTAATCTCTGTACTGTACAAGTAAAAGTAAGTAAGAGAAAGTTCGAGGGGAACTCTTCTGGGATAGCCATTTTGTTACTATGAGTGTTTGTTTCTTGAGAAAGTTGTGAGAAAGAGGGGGAAAATACTCGAGTTTACAATCTGGGAGAGTGAATCGAGTGTGCAAAACTTCTCTGAAAGTATAGTGGATTCGACTGGGGTCTTAAACCCTAGCTTGGATATAGGTTTGGTATTCTGCCAAACTGAACCTAGTATATTGCTCTGTTTTTTTTTTTTTTTTTTTTTCCTTCTGATTGTTTTGCTCAGTCGTTTTGTGATTTTCTTTGTTCCGATAATCCTAGTTTCTGGGATTGGAGGAGTTAATCCTCACAAACTGGCATCAGAGCCAGGTTCTTGGAATCTGAGAGAAGAATCGGTGGAGGTTTGAAGCTTCTTGAAGCCTTCGTGTTCGTTCAGGCTGACCCAATATCTGAAGCTGTTTTTGCTGGCCAGAAACGAGTTTTTCAAATATGTCTACATCGAAGTTGATAAATTTGATGGCAAGAACGGTTTCAACCTCTGGAGGGAAAAGATGATGGCACACTTAGGCAACTTTGGACTAGATGAGGCGTTGAAAAGTGACTAAAGGAACATCTGCTCCTGAAATGTGGATGATTTTTCTAGAAAAATTTGGATCTGAAAACTAAAGATGAAGCTTTTAATAAGTTTATTGAATGGAAAACTTTAATTGATAATCAAACTTGTAAGGAGATTAAAAGACTTAGAACAGATAATGGACTTGAATTTTGCAATAAAGAGTTTGATGATTACTGTATTAAAAATAATATTGCTAGACACCACACTTGTACAAAATCTCCGCAACAAAATAGACCAGCTGAAAGAATGAATAGGACATTATGTTGGAGATTTTGGCAGCTGAGGTAAACAATGGTTAGGAGAAAATGAACAATAATTAGAGATAATGAATGAAAAGGCTAGCTAGCTTTTCTTATTCCAATTCTTCTTACTTAAAAAAAAAGAGAGCATGTCTAATATAGATATTCATACAACGGTTACAAACTAATTTGAGATAAAATAGCTAAACACTGTAGCAGTAGACAACTACTCTTAGAGACTCGGTAAAACTCAAACTGTCAGCTAATGACTTATTCTACTCTTCCTAAAATTTCGAATCACTTCTCAACACTCCCCCTTGATTCGAAA
>JXTB01000532.1:204918-264737 GCA_002914805.1 Parasponia andersonii | reverse complement strand
GTGACGAATAGTTTTGGTCGACTAAGAATAATTTTTGGACGACCAAAATCTAAAAATAGCAAAATCAACATTGTTGTGCAAGTTTGAAGCATACCTTAGTTTTGGTCGACCAAGTTTGGTCGATTAAAATCTGAAAAGTTTCAGATTTGGCTTTATTTATTTATTTTTTATAAATTAAGAGAAATATTACCCTTTTGCATGTGATCACGAACGAAATTGTGTCTCATATCAATGTGCTTAGCCCGTGAATGCAAAATAGAATTTTTAGATAAGTTGATAGCACTAGTATTATCACATTTAATAGGCATATGTGCATAGTTCATATCAAAATCCAAAAGTATTTGTTTCATCCATAAAATTTGTGCACAACAACTAGCTATGGAGATATATTTTGCTTCAATGGTAGAAAGAACAACGAAATTTTGTTTCTTGCTAAACCAAGAAACTAGTGAGTATCCTAAGAAGTGACAAGTACCACTTGTACTCTTTCGATTGGAATAACTTGTGATGTCAAAGTGTGTGCCTTTTGGATACCATAATCCTATATTCATTGTGTCATGCAAATATTTTAGAATATGTTTAGCTGCACTAAGATGAGATTCCTTAGGAGTGGATTGATATCTAGCACATAAATAAACACTAAATATGATAACTGGTCTACTAGTGGTAAGATAAAGTAAGGATCCGATCATACCTCGATATTTAGTAATATCTACCAATTTACCACTTTCATCTTTGTCAAGCTTGATTGATGAGTTTATTGATGTCTTCATTAGTTTTGAATGTTCAAGTTCAAACTTCTGTAGCTCTTTGATGTACTTTGTCTGATTGATGAAGATTCTTTCTTTGGATTGTTTTATTTGGAGCGTAAAGAAGAGATTCAATTCTCCTTTCATACTCATCTCAAATTCACTATGCATACACTTATAGAATTTTTTACAAAGAGAAATATTAGTAACCCTAAATATAATATTGTCAACATAGATTTGCGCAATTATCATGTTCACCTCTTTTTTCTTAATAAAAAGACTAGTATCCCCTTTTTCTATTAAAAACTNACTAGTATCCTCTTTTCCTATTGAAAACTTATTTGAGATCAAAAAAAATTTCGATCTATCATACTAAGTTCTAGGAGTTTATTTCAAACTATATAAAGCCTTTTGTAATTTGTAAACATGATTCGAATACTTATGATTTTGAAAACTGGGGGGTCAGACTACATAAACTTCTTCTAAAATATATCCATTTAAAAAGGCACTCTTAACATCTATTTTGTAAAGAATAAAATTCTTGTGGCATATAAATGCTAAGAGTATTCTTATGAATTCTAATCATGCTACAGGTGTAAAGGTTTCTTCATAATCGATACCTTCTTTTTGATTAAAACCTTGGGTCACTAATCTAGCCTTGTTTTGCACGATCACTCTATGCTCATCTAATTTATTTCTAAAGACCCATTTCGTTCCAATAATTGAATAATCACTAGGTCTTGGAACTAATTCTCATATATCACTTCTTTTAAATTGATTTAGCTCTTCGTGCATTGCTAAATACATAATTCATAATTTTCATCTTTTAAAAAGAGCTAAGTTGTTGCAAATATTTCTAAGTAATGCTCTAGTTATGATACCTTGTAAAGGAATATCTGGAACTTGGTATTTAAAATGAGCATGACTAAATTTTAAGTCTTGAGGAAGAGTTAAAGTATTAGCATTGCCACATTCCTTTTCTTCCGTAAGACTTTTGTCTTATTGTGGTTAGATTTTGAATCAAAATTTTCAAATTATCTTTAGTATTCAAAATAAAATATATACAACCAAAAACTTTAAAATAACCAATGTTAGATTTTCTACATTTTCAAAGCTTATAAGGTGTCTTGTGCAAAATTGGCCTATTATATCTCTATTTACAATATGACAAGCATTACTAACTACTTTTGCCCAAAAATATTTTGGCAAACTATTTTCATTTATCATGCTTCATGCTATTTCTTCCAGAGTTTTAGTCTTTCTTTCTACAATTCCATTTTGTTGTGGAGTTTTAGGTGCTGAAAAGTTATGGTCAAAACTATTTTTATAGAAAAAAAAGCTTCCATTTCATCATTTTCAAACTCATCATTATGATCACTTCTAATAGATATGATGGTATAGCTTTTTTTATTTTACACCTTTTTACAAAAGATAGTAAGTGCATTTAAAATATCACTTTTATGAGCAATAAATAGAACTTATGTTAATCTTAAAAAATCATCAACTATTACAAATGCATAGTATTTTCCATCAAGACTAGTAACTATTGATAGTCCAAATAAATCCATTTGAAGAAGTTACAAATGTCTAAAAATAGAAATAATATTTTTGGATTTAAAAGAACTTCTTACCTATTTTCCAAATTGGCATGCATCACAAACCTTATTTTTTTCAAAAAGTAAACTTAGTATACCACTTACAAGGTTTTTCTTTGAGAGTTTAGAAATAGTACCTATGCTAGCATGCCCAAGTATTCTATGCCAAAGCCAAGAATCATCTTTTAAAGCCGAAAAATATATGTCTTGATTAAAATATTTTTCAATATTAATAGTATACACATTATCTTTTCTTTCTCATTCAAAAATGATTTTTTTTGAACAAATATTCTCAATTAAGCATTTGGAAGGTTAAAAAATAACCCGATAACTTTTATCACAAAGTTGACTTATACTAAGTAAATTGTATTTAAGAATATCAACAAGCAAAATATTTTCTATAGTGGGTGAGAGAGTAGTACAAATATTGGCTATACCCAAGATTTTTCCTTTAGCATTGTCTCTAAAAGTGACATGTCCTCTATTTTTTTGGTGAATGATGAGAACAACGAATAGTCTCCGATGTGTTTGGAGCAACCACTATCCAAGAACCAAAAGTTCTTCTGCTTTTGTACCTATAAGTAAGAATTAAATTTTGATTTTTGGTAACCATACTAATTTGGGTCATTGAGTGTTAGTTCTAGATTTTTTTGGTACCCAAATTAGTTTTTCATCAAAATATGTATTTTTCTTTATGAAGCATGAAAAAATAGTATGTCTATCTTGATTGCAATAAGTGCAAGTGTGCTTTGTGTCACATGTACTAGCTTTCACAAAATAGTTTTTGAGATATTTTTGTTTTATAGAAGATTTATACCCAATACCTCTTTTGTCAAAAATATATTTTTGCTCACCAAGTATTATATCAAAATTTTTCTTCCTATTTGTAAATTTATAGACAATTTTGGTCAAGTCTAAAATCTTGTCATTTAATGAAGTATTTTCTTTTGAACAAGATACTTTCACTTTCTTTTCTTTTGTAAATTTTCCAACCATTTTTGATAAACTAAGGATTTTATTTTTAAGAGCATTGTCTTGAAAATGAGTTTTTTATAGCTTTTGTATAAATTCGTGGAATCACTCAATAAATTCTCATAAGATAAATCACAATCACAATCACTATCATTTTCACTAAAGTCACTATTAGTATCACTATCATCAAGAGGCTCATTTTTAGGTTCAAGAGAGCTTACCTCACTGCCCATAGCGATGAAGCACATGTTGGTGATTTCTTCTTATTCTTCTTTATCGGACTCTTATTCTTCACTATCATCCCAAGTGGCCTTCATTCATCCCAAGTGGTCTTCATTGTCTTCTTCTTTATTTTTTTTCTCAAGGGAAATTCATTCTTTATGTGTCTAGGTTTCTTGCATTCAAAGCAAGTGATAGGATCATCCTTCATTTTTTTCTCTCGATAGTCATTGTCTTTGGTGTTCTTCTTGAAATTCTTCTTTTCGAAATTTAAGTACTTCTTGTACCTTTTAGTAAATAAGGCAATGTCTTCTAGCTTACTATCTGCAAAGTCTTCTTCTTCCTCATTGCTTTCTTACATAGTGGTTTTAAGAGCAATTCTTTTCTTTTTCTTCTCCTCCCCTTTATCGTCATTTGTTTCCTTCATAACGATCTCATGGGTCGTGAGGGAACCCATAAGTTCTTCAAGAGAAAGTTTGCTAAGATCTTTTACTTCTTGAATTGCTACCACCTTGCTTCTATATGCTCAAGAAAGACTTCTAAGGATTTCGCTTACCAACTCACTATTTGGAAATATTTTTCCTAGAGCACCAAGAGAATTAATAATAGTTGTGAATCTAGTAAATGTTTGAGAAATAGATTCTTCTTTTTTTTATTTTAAACAACTCAAAGTTTCTAGTAAAAATATTGATTCTAGTTTATTTCATGGAGCTAGTTCCTTAATAAGAGGCTTCTAACATATTCCAAAGTTCATGAGTATCTTTAACCTCTCAATATTGTAATAAATATTCCTATCTAAACTACACATAAGAATGTTTCTAGCTTTTCTGTTTTTGATGAAAGAGATTTTATCCTTTTCATCATATTCCTTGATATCTTTTTCCATTTCTACTCCATTAACTATCTTTGTCATTTTTAATGGACCTTTTGTGACAAAATACTATAAATCAAAATCTATGGATCTAAAATATATGTACATACGACCTCTCTAATAGTTAAAATCACTTTCATTAAAGAAAAGGTGGTTTGGAGGGTGACAACCCTTCATATTGAAAAGAAAAATTGTTTAGGCTAGCAATCTCCAAAACAGTTAAATTTTAAGAATTTAAACACCAAGCTCTAATACCAATTGTTATCCTAAGAAGAGCTAACTCAAGAAAGGAGGTGAATTGGGTTTAAAAAACTTTTATGAACTTTTTGAGTTAAACAATAAGAATGAGCAAATAATGAATGGAGCAAGTAAAAATAGCAAATAAAAAAGCAAAATCTCAAAGTAAATAAATTAAAGAAATAGGGATAGAGAGCTATAAATGTTATTTTTACGAGCTTCGACAAATACCACGGTTTATCTACATCTCTGACCCTCTACAACTTGCTTAGAGTTTTCTACTATCTGATCAAAATTATGGGCTTAATGGACCATTGTACAAATAGAGTGATTTCTTTTGAGGTATATCTATGCTTTTATAATAGTCCTAAATCCGGCTCTATTACACCTAACCATAGATTGTTTAGAATCCATTGTTGTTTAGAATCCATTGTCAACCTCACCTATACCGGGTTGTTTATGACTCCAGTACTAACCTCACCTCCCAATAATGATTTTATGAAAATACAAGTGAACACTCACTCAAAGAATCACTTCTCAAGGAAATAATACAAAATAAGCTTAGGTGATTTGACAATAATGCATAAATGATGCTCTAGAAATGGCTTAAATAGATTTAAAAATTAAAGTTGAGTAAAAGAAAGTTTTTGTACTTAAAAATTGATTGGGTATCAATGTAGGTTCCTATTCTCTCATTCTAAGTCATCAAACATCGCTCTATTTAAAGGCATCTTCAAAAACTAGCTGTTTTCAACAGTGGGAAAAATCCTATCAAAATTTTGGTCGATCAGAAATAATTTTGGTCAATCAAAAAACTAGTCGTTGGAATTTGACACTCTAGTTCAGCTCTAAAGGTTATTTTTTGTCGTTGTTTTGTTCGACTATGCCTAGTCGACCTAAATGGGTTAGAAACTAGTAAATGGTTTCTTTGATCCAAATTTTGGTCTTTTTTAAAACTTAATCCAAATTTTGGTCTTTTTTAAAACTTACTTTTTCAAATTATTCTTAACATTAAAAATGAACTTTTGAGAATATTTGGGCTTGATTAGAAATGATATTTTTCAAATAATTAAAAAATAGTAGATTCAAAGTTTACCTAATTATTTGAAAATTATTTGAAAGATTTTTTAGGCATATCAAAGAGTATATTTTGTGTAATGAAATAAATCAAGAATAAGACTAGTGGATAAACTTAACGTATTTAGACTTTATCTTGAATCTTGATTCTTCGTATTCGTCTTCAATTTTTGAGATTTTTTAATGATGCGCTATTTTTGAGGACTTCATTTCTTGAGTTTATCAATTTATTTTTTAACTTGATAACTACAAATTCAAGCTAGTTATTAGTAAATAAATCATATATTTATTATTATCAAAATAAGACAAGATTGAAAGTCACGTAGGTCAACATGACTGGAACCCCCGAGAATGTGATTAAGAAGGCTTTAACGGTGGTTCTATTTTAAAGACCACTTAAAAAGCGTCAAGACCAGCTTGGCCCTCACTTTTTCTTCTTCTTTGCTTTCTTATAGCTGCCGAATTAGTAGTCTTCCATTTCTTCGCGCACAGCAGCTCCTATTCGAGCCCTTTTTTCAGTCAAAATCACCTCCATTTAGCTCAAATCGTTTTATTTGACCTGTGTAAGCTTTATATAATTGAATTTTTTATGATTTTTTTTTTTTTTTACCATTTTTTACTTTGGATTTTTTTTGGATTTTTTTTTGTTTACCTGTTGCATTTCTTTTTTTCTGTGTAATATTATTATTTTTTGTTTATTTTTTGGTTGTTTTGGGTTCTAATTTGTTCGAGAATATTAATTTTGGTGTCAAATCTATAGTATTATTACATTTTAGGTCACTTAGGATTATTTTTTTTAGGTTTAATCCGAATTGTTTTTATATCAAATGTGATTGTGATTTTGTCTAGTTTTTGGTTGTATTAAGTTCTAATTTGAACGGGTATAGCAAGTCTAGCATCAAATTTGGAGTATTGTTGGATTTTAGGTCACTTTGAGGTTATTTTATTTTATTTTTTATTTAATATGAAATTTCTTTTAATTATAGAAAGTGAAATAAAATGTATGTTATTATGTTATGTTTTTAATAATCATTAACAGTTATAGTTTGTTAATGTGACCACATTGTCATGAATTACTTAATTTTGCTTAATTTTATGTGATTTTACTATATATATAATGTGTATATTATTATTTATTTGATAGATTATATAGTTACTAATTTTAGATAGATAATATTTTGAACTTACATAATTCTTAGTTGAACAAAGATAAGCATTATTAAGAAAATTAGTTAGTTGTTAAGTTACTAACTTTGTTAATTTAATACAAAGTATGAAATGAGATGAATTTGGAGGTTTACAAAGTTGAAATGTTATACATTGACTTGGGTTTGAAGTATAGATTAATGGTGTGCATTATTTTTTACAGGGGGTTAGTTAATTTTTAAGCAGAAATTCTATTGAATTTTAGTGATTAGTAATAGATAAAAGTTAGATAACAAAGAGTAGATTGTCAAAAGAATATGAAGATGGGGTTGCATATTTCTTAAGATATGCTAAAGAAAATGGTGTAGATCCTAATATGACTCCATATCTATGTGATAAGTGTAGTAACATTAATTATATGAGAGATGTCGATGTAAGTAGACATTTATTTTTTAATGGAATAGATACATCTAATACGAGATAGATATGGCGTGGAGAACCCGCACATGAAGAAAATTTTCTTAATAAAAGAACTCAAAAGGAATATATTTCCGAGGAATACAAACATCATCCAGTAGATAAAGTTAATGATGTTGAAGAAAACTTTGCTAGTCATCTGGATAAATTCATGAAATTAGTGGAAGATGCAAAGAAAGATCTTTATCCTCGTTCAAAAATCATGAAATTATCATTTTTTGTTAGGATTTACAATTTAAAAACTCGTAATGGGTAGAGCGATAGTAGATTTTATCAATTACTTTCATTACTAAGAGAAGTATTCCTAAAAAATAACAGCATACCTACTTCTATGTATGAGGCGAAGAAAACATTATACTCAATGGGCATAGAGTATGAAAAGATATATGGTTGTCCAAATAATTATATATTGTACGGCAAAGAGTTTGTAGATGAAAGTAGTTGTCTCCTGTGCAAAAATTCGAGATGGAAGGTTATAAAACACTCTAACCAAGAGATGAAAGGGGTCCCAACAAAAGTGTTACGGTATATTCTACACATTCTTCGGTTTAGACAGTTATTTTAGAATGAAAAATATGCTAAAAGTTTGATATGGCATAATTAAGAAAGAATCAAAGATGGAAAACTTTGGAATTTAGCAGATTCTCTTGCTTGGAGAAAAATAGATAACATATGGTTAATAATAATAATAATAATAAAAAGATCCTAGAAATCTTAAACTTAACTTTCGACTGATAGCATAAACTCTTATAGTTCAATGAGTAGTAATTGAACCATCGTTAAAAGGCACTACAAACCCGTAACCATTGTGAAATGTCGTGAAAGATTATCAATTATGGTGGTTCCTATAGAATCACCGTAATTGATCAGTCGTTAACATCCATTTAATAGTAGTTATACATATCAACTACGGTAGTTATACGAAAATTGCCATAATTGATCTATCTTTCACGATGGTTGCTAACCACCGTTAAACATGCCATTTTTCAATGGTATTTGCATTTATAGTGGTTATCAATTTTTCAATGGTATTTGCATTTATAGTGGTTATCAACCACTTTGAAATCTTTCATTATGGCGATTATTAACCGTCATAATTGTCTCTTTTTATAGTAATGGACACGTAGTTTTTGAGGAAGATTCGAAATGACGTGTCGTAGCTAGCATCGAACGACACCAATTTTATTATAAGCCGAGTAACTCTTAGAAGGTCGGTAACCTGATCGGATGACATAAGACCAACTAGGTTTTCGATGTGGAAGATAAAACCTTGGTCGTCTATTATGATCCGCTTAGACAACCTAAATACTAATACTTAAAAGCTACCAGTAATCATTAGATAAGCACAGTAGCCTATCACTTAGAAGGCAAGTTCCAACCACGTGGCATTAACAATCTTATTACCATAACACAAAAAACGGCACGAGTTGCAGAGATACTGACACTAATCGCCCACCCTTTGTCCGTACAAGAGGTAGGTGAGATTCCTTCTTGACACAATTCTTTTGGGAGGTGTTGTATCCTTTTGGAGTTGTTTTTTGATTCTGTCAGGATGCTCATAGCTTGGTAATGTAGTGATGTATTTCTATCTGGCTTGCATGAGTTTATTTTTCCATTTGGTCTATCTCTTCTTCTCTATATTGAATATTCTCTTGTTTATATCTAGTTCTAGTTTGTGCAACCATCCCTTTTTTTCGTTTTCTACCTTGTATCAAAAGCTATTCATTTAAATAACGATAACATTATTCCCACTTTGTAAAAAGACAGACAAGTATTGTTCAACAATTTCATTTACAATGTGAAACGGATATTTTCTTTTGAAAGATGTAAAACGTTATATTTGATTGCTATCAATGTAGAAATCAAGGTTTTATTCCCTAGTTTTTCAAAGTCTTTCGAAAGAACTTTGTATATATGTATGTGTACACAATAAACCTTCTGTAAATTATTGCTATCGGACTAGTAATAATTATTATTTTAAGTGATTATTAATTTATCAATAAATAAATAATTTGTTACTTTATTGATAAATAAATATTTATCAATTTTCAAAGAGTAGTCTGATATTACTTGTGCATTTTTTTTTGTGGCTCGATATACATATGACTAATTAAAAAGAACGATTAATATAGTCAAAAATTAATGCGTCCATGCTCAGAAACTCAAAGGTTTTGTCCTGGTAAATCAGTTATCTATCTAACATCTTAATTGATATTATCCGCAAATAAACTGAAAAGATAATAAGAACAGAAACCAAACGTTTTTCTAAATAAGCGTCCAAAAGAGAAAATCACACCAAATTCCCTGGAAATTATATTTATAGTTACATAAGATAATAAATATAGCGTCAACAATAAATTTAGAAAAAATTATGAGACGTGGCTTGTGTGAATTGAGTTATTAATCAAAGCAAATAAAGAGGCAAAGATTTTAGAGTGGTTCAGCCCCAAAAAAGATAAGCTTATGTCCACTGTTTTTCACTATTTTCTGGAGAATTACAAGAACTCACAATTACAATATGTTGTCTCGAAAGAAGAAAATACTCTTAAGAATTCTTTTAGCTTCTCTAAATTTGAAAAGTCCCTGTCCAGAAACATTGAACTCTCTTTATATAGATGAAGGTAGCTCAATATTCCCAATTGTGAGAATAGGTAACTATACAATCGGATAATATAATTTGAGTAACAACATAATTGGATAAGCACTTAAATTGGGTAACTGGTTAAACTTGAAAGAGAAACTTTTGTTTTCCTTTCCTTGTAGGTTACCCGTTTGACGAAGCAAAAACAAGCCTCCTTTTCTTTCGGGTCGCACATAACCTATTCGGAGGAGATCGCATATAACTCTTGCAGTGGAGGTCGTATGTAACCCTTTCGGATGAGGTCGTATGCAACTTATGCGGATGAGGTTGCACGTAACCTATACGACCTAACATAGGATTTTTAGACCGCACAACAATTGCCCCCCAGCTCCATTAGTTCTTTAGGACAAAATGGAGCTTTCTTTTAAAGTAAGTGAGTGCAAACTTAAAAAATACAATATCACGACCTAGACTTGAGATTCTTGAAGAGTCGAAGAGTCGCCAGATCTCAAATTCCACCTTCCTCAAGATCACGCGCACATTTTTCTGACAGATGAAAACACGTGTTGCCTTTTCTAAGAAAAGTAGTAGAACTTGAGGAGACTCAAGGATATTGATGATGCCAACCGTCGTTTTTAAACCGAATCTTTCAAATTTCGATAGATACTGATTTAATTTCAGAAAAAATCAAATCCCGCGTGAACTTCGACCTTTAGATCTGAAAATCAAGTACCTTGATCTATGGCTGTGATTTAGCGATGCTCGAGGAATAAATATCAGAAATCAATCCATTTCTGCTTCATTACAGACTCGTTTTCCATCTTTCTAAAATCCCGAACAATTTCAGAGCAAACCCTACAGCGCCGTTTCATTCTTCAGCTCGCACAATTCCAGTATCTTCTCCGACAGAGTTCAGACCATATCTCAATCTCTCCGTTTTCGAAGAAAGGTTAGTTCATTCCTTCTCTCCTATTGTTCGTTGTCTGTTCTTCGAAAAAACTTAGTTTCAATTTCTAGGAATATAAACACACCCCATATTTGAACGAACTAGAATGGGAATTTTTTCAGATCCCCCTTTACCGGTTCATAGAATAGACTCTTACTAGATAATAGTCAAGGAAAAACTCGTGAAAGGAGTTTCTAGGGTCTGATACCTTATTTACCTATTTTTTGACGAACTGCTCGAGCAATTTTTTATGAATCCGTAGATCAATTAGAAAAAATTCGATGAGCTTGCCTGCTAGTACAATCTTAAGTGAACCCCCAAAATTTACTAATATAGTAAAAATCTTTGATGCTCGCATAGGACTAAATCCATCTGTATTTCTTTTCAGATGTCTAGTAGTGAGGATTTTAGGGAAGGGAATGCATTTTCTTGAGAATCTGACTCCAGTGTTAGCTCCATAAACCTCGAAGACTACCTCGAACCAGAACCCGAGGAAGAGATAATAGGGGTCAGGCAAAATAGTCCTCGCATAGACGACCTCCCTCGGGACCAGTGGCCTCGACATATCAGGGATGCCCCTGCCTTCTCATCAGGATATCAATATATAGAGGGGAATTGGTCATGTACCAATATAAGGACGAGCTGCATATCGAACAAGCTCAGCAAAATCGTGTGCAGCTATAAGATCGTCATCCCTCTTCGCCTACCCATAGAATTCAACCGACCACACACACCACCACGCGGAATTGCTTCTTTTTTCTGAAGTAGTTCTCAAGTGCGGTGTCCACCTCCCACTTCATCCGTACATAAAATCAATTATTGACTACTATGGGGTCGTCCCTTTCCAATTGACCCCTAATACATATAGATACATGGTAGGTTTGTACATACTTTACCACAAGCTAGGTTTAGAGACCCCTTCTCCTGAAAAGTTCACTTGGTTTTACCAAGTGAAATCAAACCCGTCGGATCTTGGCTTCTTTTATGCAAGCAAATGATCGAACTAGTCAATAAAAACGATCTACGGTGTTTGCAACAACATGGGAAAATGGAAAAATCTATTTTTCTACTTTGACTATGCAGATTATGGCTTCTTTCAAAATCTCGGTAGATAGTTTTCCAATTTATCACATTTTTCTATTTTGTTATTTTTATCCTGATCGCACTCGCATGTCATCACAGACAACAGGGAACGGCCTGGACTTTCTAGGGAACAGCTCGTAAGGGTATACAAAATCAACGACCTTCCAATCGAGGAATTTGATTGGAAGGTACTTGGAAGTTCCAGGAACCTGGTCGCTTGCGGTCTGCTTCCAAAGGGAGCCGCGTTCCCTGATCCCCCTGTCCGTTCGTCCAGACCTTCGAGCTCGAAGAAAAAGAAGCCAAGGAAAAAGACGGATACAGGTGCCTCGTCTTCCAGACTTAGGAAACGAAAAGCATCTGCCACCCCTTCAGCTTCGGAACCCTCCTCTCTGGAAACAGCGTCACCACCAGCTCCTCAACCAGCTCCCTAACAAGAAGAAGGTAATCATATATATATTTTCTAATTATCAATATANAATCAATTATTGACTACTATGGGGTCGTCCCTTTCCAATTGACCCCTAATACATATAGATACATGGTAGGTTTGTACATACTTTACCACAAGCTAGGTTTAGAGACCCCTTCTCCTGAAGAGTTCGCTTGGTTTTACCAAGTGAAATCAAACTCGTCGGATCTTGGTTTCTTTTATGCAAGCAAATGGTCGAACCAGGCAATAAAAATGATCTACAGGGTTCGCAATAACATGGGAAAATGGAAAAATCCATTTTTCCACTTTGACTATGCGGATAACGGCTTCTTTCAAAATCTCGGTAGGTAGTTTTCTAATTTATCACCTTTTTCTATTTTATTATTTTTATCCTGATCGCACTTGCATGTCATCGCAGACAACAGGGAACGGCCTGGACTTTCTAGGGAACAGCTCGTAAGAATATACAAAATCAACGACCTTCCAATTGAGGAATTTGATTGGAAGGTACTTGGAACTTCCAGGAACCTGGTCGCTTGCGGTCTGCTTCTAAAGGGAGCCGCATTCCCTGATTCTCCTGTCTGTTAGTCCAGACCTTCGAGCTCGAAGAAAAAGAAGCCAAGGAAAAAGACGGATATAGGTGCCTCGTCTTCCAGACTTAGGAAACGAAAAGCACCTACCACCCCTTCAGCTTCAGAACCCTCCTCTCCGGAAACAGCGTCACCACCAGCTCCTCAACCAGCTCCTCAACAAGAAGAAGGTAATCATATATACATTTTCTAATTATCAATGTATTATATCACTCTGCTCACTGACGTACCTGTACAGAGATGGTTATCGGTAGTGGCCTGCGAGCACCACCCTCCACTCTCGGGTCCATGGCAAAATCCAAAACACTCGAGAGCACTTCGCCATCAAAAGAGAAAGAGAAGGTCGACAATTCTAAAAAACAAAAAGTTGCCTTCGAGAACATCCCGGCAAACTCGCCTCCTCCATAACCTCAGACATCGAGCCACTCTGAACTACCCAAAGTAGCTGCCACCTCTTCAGAACCGATCCTGGTAGATAAGGATGAGGAGCTCTTTGCGCTCCTCAAGCAATTACCAGAGAAGGCTGGTATGAGCGCAGCCTTTATTGATCGCTTCACATCCGAGGAAGGCTAGGAGCGGATGAAGCGACGATCTGTCAAGGTCGCTTTTGGTTCTGCGATGAGGATGCTAGCCAATATAAGTACTTTTTCACTCTCCTCAAATGTACTATTTCTTGGTATTAATGATTATATTTTTCAGACCGTGGCTGCTGCTGTCCTGATGCACGACCCGGTTCTCGAATGCTTGGAGAAGGCCGAAAAAGTTGAAGAGATAATCCAAGCATTCGAGAATTCAGAGAAAGCTCGGGAGGAGGAAAAAATAGCTTTTGACTTGGAAAGGCAGCAGCTGCTTGAAGACCTGACCAAGGAGAAGCTCGAGAAGGAGAACCTCGAGAAGAAAGTCAAAGAGCTCGAGAAAACCATCTCTGAGCATCCGGATCGCATGAGGGAGGCAACCACTGAGGTAGTTCACAAAGCTATCGAAGAGTTCAAGGTGACTGAAGTCAAAGAGCTCGAAGATAAAGCTAGTGATATTGCCTCGTCAACCATCATTTTTAACATCTTCTTCGAGCATCCGGACTTTGACTTCTCCATCCTTGGCTAGGATGTGGTTAAGCTTGTCCAGAGTTGGAGGGAGGATACTACCAAAGCTGGAGATGGCGGCGCGAGCACTTCCGCATAACACTTGTATTATTTTTTAATATTTTTAGAACAATGCGGGCTTGGTCCCTCTTCCTTTCTGCTTATGTTCGGGTGACAATTCTTTTAATAAATATTATTTTTTCCCTGTCAGATATTCCTGCAAAATAATAAAAACACAACACTAATTTTAACTAAGTAGTCAATCACTATGTGACTGATCAGTACGCTTTTTGCGATTTGAATCTGACTAACTTAAAACGAGTTTTAAGTGTTAGGATAGGTTAGGTCGCTTAAGAAAACAGCAAGTACGAGTGATGCAAACTCAATATTGTTTTTCAAAAGTTCCATGGCAAAATATGATATAGCAATATTTCACATCGAACAATGAACGTTTTGCTTAGTTACTTTATTGTTCGAGGAGGGAAATTGCATAATACGACATGCTAAGGCATGAAGCGAGGAGAAAATCCTAGGATTTTAAGGATTTTTAGATATTTCGGCAATCCAAAATTCCGACCCCTCTAAATGGACGTTTGGCATAGTCTCTTAGGAAACAAGTAGGAGATAATATTCTGATCCCACTGCCCCCCGAGTTTTACAGTGTCCGAAAACTGCCATAAAACTAAAAGAGATGAACCACATCGAAAGATTGATGAGGTGACACC
Source organism: Parasponia andersonii (assembly GCA_002914805.1). NCBI lineage: Eukaryota > Viridiplantae > Streptophyta > Magnoliopsida > Rosales > Cannabaceae > Trema > Trema andersonii. The sequence goes on along the minus strand of JXTB01000532.1, from coordinate 249,957 downwards.
CTTATTGATGACGACGAATGACGATCAACGAATGACGATTAACGAATGACGATCAACGAATGACGATCGACGAATGACGATCGACGAATGACGATCAATGAATGACGAATGTCGAATAAGTAGACGTCTTTATTGATGAATGACGAAAACATGAAGATATACAAGAAAGTTAACTGATAGAAACGACGAAGCTGTCCTGCATTCCAGGCATGCTTGATCTTTTGTCCGCCGAGCTAACTTTTATGTCCCAAGTCGAATGATGGCAATAATAACATATGGTCATTCCCAAGAGGGTTCCGAAGAACGAGGTCTTGCCATATATCTTCTTCAAATCTTCAAATTTTCTTCGTCCGACTTTAGGATTATTATATCGAGCAGTGCACTGTTTATATGATACGATCTGAAGCTGAGACTGCTCGCGTATTTATTCTAAGAGATCGAGCTCAATTCTTATCAGCGCACTACTTTGATCTTGCTCATAGGTAGATTGCCGTATCTATATACGGGGCAGTGATGATATTCGGATCAATCTTGAAGACATCCAAGTTAGATTTCAGAAAAGTGACCAATGAAGCTCACACAGGTTCTTGAAACCTCGCTCAAATCTTTAAAATCTTGGAGGACCTATCAAATAGCAAATCCTCCAAGTCTTCAATGGGTCCAGTTGACTTCTCCATCGATTTCTCGAGGGTCGAGGTCTTCGCTGGTCGTATCGATTGACGCTTTAGCTGACAGTTCGACTAATGCTTTGTCTGACGACTCAACTGAAGCTTCGACTGATGCTTCCTCTAGCAGCTGGACCATCATTGTGTGAGACGTCGCATCCTTTGCTGCGAGTTTCAACGAGTTGTTATAACAAGTCCTCGCATCATATTGGTTTCCTCGCACCTTGCCTACCCCGTGTTGGGTCAGGAATTTCATAGTGAGATGGTAGATTGAAGTGACGGCTCGAAGTTCCTTCAGTGTCGGTCTTTCTAGCACAGTATTAAATGCAGAGGGGTAATCTACCACCAAAAATTGGGTCATTATTGTTGAAACCCTAGGATAGGTTCCAACGTTGACCATTAATCCAATCATGCCCATAGGCATCAGGATGTCACCAGTGAAACCATAGAGTGGAGTGATGGTAGGCTTCAAGTCACTCTCATTCAACTCCATCTTCTTAAAGGCGTCATAGTACAGGATGTCTACAGCACTCCCGTTATCAACCAATACTAGCCATAACTGTGTGCTTCCACAATTAATTTTTATGACCAATGCATCATTATATAGATAATGGACTTCCCTCGCATCTTGTTCCGTGAAGGTAATATCCATATCCGGTACTCGCTGAAGCTTTCGTGGTCGTTGTTCGAGGTGCATGACATTAGTCAATGGCTGCTGTCGAGCTTCTCACGCATACCTATCCTGCGCTCTCTTGGAATCTCCTCCAATGTGCGATCCTCCAAAAATAGTTCGCACCTCGCGCTGAATTTCTGGAGGTCGCTGTCAGTTTTCTTCTTGCCTTTCACTATTCTGTTTAGAGTACTGCTGCAGCCATCCTTCTTTAATCAATCTTTCGATCTCATCTTTCAGGACAAAGCAGTTATTGGTATCATATCCAATATCATTATGATACTGACAAAAATTATTGGGGTCACGCCTCGCTCTGTCTCTTTTCATGGGTTCCAGTTGACGATAGCGCTCCTATTAGTTTGTGACTGCATAAATATGATCTATGGGTGCGTTTAACTCAGTGTGATTGTTGAACCACATGGGAGCTCTTGAAATCTCCTGCTTTTTATGTCTAAGCTGATTCTCCGTCAACTGTTCATTACTCCTTTTATTACTGTTATTGTTGGTCATGACAGCATCTTTAGTTGCATCTTTCCTTCCTTCTTTCTTTATCTTTTGAAGATTCTCGCGCGAAGATTCTACCCTCAGATGTCGACCAACCCTTCGATAGAAGTCTTCTAGAGTTCTACATTCTCGCTCAAGTAATTCCTCCCAGAGTTTAGTTTCTGGTTGCACCTCAGCCATCATGAGAGTTAAAACTCCTCCCTCAGGTAGGTTGTTGACCTTTGCTAACTCTAAGGTGAATCGATTGAGATAAGATCGTAGAGTCTCCTCTGGACCTTGTCGGATTGTAGACAAGCTAACAAGTGGAACAGTGAAATTCTTTGCAGCTTGGAACTGTCTCAAGAACGCCGTCTGAAGTTGTTGCCAGGACGAGATCGAGCTGGATTTGAGTTCTCGGAACTATTTCTTTGCTGCTCCTGAGAGAGTTACAGCAAAACGTCTGCAACATGCATGATCATTGACACGATGGAGTTCCATCAAGTCACTGAAGTGATCCATATGGTCCTGTGGATCAGTTTTCCCATCAAAAGTGTTAATGGTGGGAAGTTTGAATCCAGTAGGTAGGGCTGTAGCTCGAACTTCCTCGCTGAATGGCGATTGACGATACCCATCAGCGAGCTCATCTTCCCAACCAGTAAGTGCGTCTAACGCGATCCTTAAATTGTGAACATCGACGTTCGGAGAGAGAGCATTATCTCTTGCTGGTGGCAAAGGCGACCTTTGATCGTTATCCTGATGCATGGCGGGTTAGTCAAGCAGAGTCTTCTGCGATCTGTGAGAGGAATCCAGCGAAATAGTGCGACGAGATCAGCTTTGGTCGTCATGATGCGATACGGATCGTTCATGGCTACGTCGTCGCTCCAAGTATTGTCTTAGGTCCGCAGGATCTTGTTTCGACTCCTTGCTGATTCTTTCGAAGACGCTTCTCGATGGTCATCTTCGTTCGCTGCTCAAGCGATCTTGACTATCAGTGGATTTGCGAGAAGGTTGTCCACGATCACAGTTAGTACTTGAACCTCTGTACCAGATTCTGGAGGTAAGTTTGCGACTTTGCCTTTTCCTTTAGAGATGCGATCTTCAGGACGCTCTTGCTGGGTTCTCGGCTGGTCACGTCTCCTTGTCTCTAGGATCTATATTCCCCTCTCAGGTAGTTGAGCAAGACGTTCTTTAGGATGTTCGTGCTGTGGTGGGGTCACCATCTGGCCTTCAGCAAGTCGTCATAGGGTATCATTGATCTGGTTTATGATTCGCTGAAGGTTCACCAGTGTCTCCTCCATGCGATCCTGTCTCTGAGTAAGGTTTTCTGATGCGGTCATAATAGGCTGATCCTGAGCAGGGTCTGCCTGTGTAGCAGCAGTGCTTTGGGGTTAGTTTTGGCTAGTTCCGGTGACTCTGGTAGTGTTTCTGGTGTTTACCATTATTAAAAAAGCGAAATTTGATAAACTGTTTTGCCGGAATAGCCCTCCTTCTAGCGCCAATTATTGATGGAGGTTTTGTCAACAATAAATTTAGAAAAAATTATGATATGTGGCTTGTGTGAATTGGGTTATTAATCAAAGCAAATAAAGAGGCAAAGATTTTAGAGTGGTTCAGCCCCAAAAAAGATGAGCTTACGTCTACTGTTTTTCACTATTTTCTGGAGAATTACAAGAACTCACAATTACAATATGTTGTCTCGAAAAAAGAAAATACTCTTAAGAATATTTTTAGCTTCTCTAGATTTGAAAAGTCACCGTCCTAAAACGTTGAACTCCCTTTATATAGACGAAGGTAACTCAATGTTCCCAATTGTGAGAATAGGTAACTATACAATCAGATAATATAATTTGAGTAACAACATAATTGGGTAATCACTTAAATTGGGTAACTGGTTGAACTTGAAAGAGAAACTTTTGTTTTCCTTTCCTTGTAGGTTACCCATTTGACGAAACAGAGACTAGTCTCCTTTTCTTTCGGGTCGCACATAACCTACTCGGAGGAGGTTGCACATAACTCCTGCGGTGGAGGTCGTATGCAACCTTTTCGAATGAGGTCACATACAACTTATGCGGATGAGATAGCACGTAACTTATGCGACCTGACATAAGATTTTTAGACCGCACAACAGCAGCATACGATCAGAATTTGATTCTGCATCTGTTATGATATTTTTTTTTTCGTACTTCAGTTATTAACAAGGGTTCCTCGAATATTATTCTCTTAGTAACAAAAATAAGAGTTTCGTCACAATTATTTTTTCATAGAGGTTGATAAGTATAAGACAGCAACGATAAAATGTCCCTAGGCTACTTTATTATGATTGCGGATAGAGAGTTAGAAACGTCAACCGCGTCCCAGAGGTGAGCTGGGATAACACGTGACAGTCCGAGATTGAATTTGATGACACGTATCAAGAGCGTCAAATCGGACTGGGCTCAGTCCCGTGTTTCACAGTTGCGACGTGACACGTAATTGTCGGCATATCAGTGTCTGAGTGGAGGCTGTAAACTGCACAAGTGGAGCGTCCACAGCCGATTTTCATTATTGATGTATTTCTTTCTATTCTTTCCTATGCGTGCGGAACCTTCTTTTACGCAATCATTCCAACAATCATATTCAACTCAACTCCATTTAAAAAATAAAAAACGTTTTATGTAAAGTTTTTATTTTTATTTTCTTAGGTAAAACTAAAAAAAAATAATGAATTTGAGTATTCTATAATTTAAATCTAAAATTTAAACTATATAAAATAATATTTTAAAATTCTAAAAATTAATATATTAGACTGATTTTTTAACTAATTTTAGTTTTAAAAAATATCATTCTATATTAAATTTGTATTAATCATTATTATTTTCTTTAATTTTATAGATATTATTATTTTTTACCAGTTAAAATTATTTAAAAATATAATTTAGGATATTAATTTTCAAAAATTTGTAATCTCAAATTACAGAATCTAAATTTCAGAATTTAAATTAAAAAATACTCAAATTTCAGAGTATTTTTCTTTTATAATTTATCTTTTCTTTTTTAATTACTCTTTCTTTGTTACTTTAACACAAGTATTATATGGCTAGCTACACTTAGTTTTGTACTCAATGGTTAGTTGCACCATATACGAGTCTAACATCACAGGACGTATTTGGTACACATAAGATAGAAGGTAGAACTCGTATAAGACCAGCTTGCTAATTATAAAATCAGCTACTGAAACACAAACAACAATTGCATATTGTTGTAATTATTGCATCTCAACTCTATTTTCTTGTGGTACACACGAAAGACCCTTGAGACCAAAAGATGTGTCTGTGACTTTTTGTAGGATCTATTGGAGTATGATTTTGCGACATATTACTTTACATGGATGACTATCATTGTATAGACACCTCTTTCCGTATCACCCTTCTGTCTATTGTCTTCCTCCATTACTATTTCTAATTTTGATTCTTCTCTTCTTTTTTTTCCTACTAACATTTTTGTTGAAAGAAAAACTAAAAAACTAAATGAAGAAAGAGAGAGAATTAAATTTGGACCAGCAACCAATATACCCCTATGGAAGACTGAGGACTCTGTAGACCCGTGAATCTCTTATTCAAGAGAATATTATTAATCGAAACAAAAGTTCAAATTATAATGTAAGTATAAGAATTATAATTTCAAATTTTTTAACAAAAAAGAGACGAAAAATAAATTATAAACACAATTATAAACAAATGTGTGAGTTATCATAATTTTTTAAAAGAAAAAGATAACAAAGATCATTGGTAATCTATTGCCTTCAATACTTGCTCATGATTGTATTATTGGCAGAATAAACTATATGATGCCAACACCAATTAAGAATTGTGTCCATAAAAAAGAAAACAAAATAAAAATTGATCAATAAACAGATCTAAATCTAAGAAAAAAATCTCATATTTAAGATTTAGACTAAACTAAAATCCACGCAAAAATAGAACTACAAATTAGACCTAGTTCTGAATGTATTGAGGAGGCCGGAGAAAGATAAAATAAAACCATCTTTTCGGCTTCTAGATAGAGCAACACTAACTCTTTCGTCGAGAAAAAATACAAATAGAAAGAAAGGTTTAATATTTTTTTCTTTTCGAGATCGTCACTATAACGTATTACTATAACAAAAATTGACGAAAAGTATAAAAGTATCGTTGGAATTATTGATCATCACCATTCGATTTTATTATTATTATTTTTTTAAAGAATGTAAAATTCCCATCTGAAAAATGATGAGTCAAATTATGAATCTCGAGGTCGAACACAAACAGCATTAAATTCAGGATGCCAAAGATCTCAAACGTGGCAACATCTCATTGGCTTTGAGAACCGTACTTCCACACCTATATATTCACACACCTTATCCAAACTACATGTAATTGACCATTCCCCATCATTAAAGTCCAACAAAAATCATATTAGTTCGTCTAGTTGAGTAGTTGACCGGTTTGCTCTCTCAATTCGCACTCAAAGCCAAAGTCTCTTTCCTCCTTTAACATTGCATTGAGAGGGGCAACAGAGAGAGAAAAAGCCAAAACAAACCCCAAAACCCAAACCCAAACCCAAAGCCAAAACCAATTTTTCCATTAAAAAAAAAAACAAAAGAGGGAAATCGAGATTCTCACGCCTATTTTTTTAAAATTATTTTCCTATTCCCAACCTTCTTTATAATATTTCCAAGACAAGCTAGAGTCTACTATTAACGTTCTCTCTCTATATATACACACACATTTTATATATGTATACACCAAACTCTTGTGTTTGAACTATTTGACACGACACAAACCATCAAAGTTTTTCCAATTACTACATGGTCTTCTTCTATGTTGGGCTCCCAAGGTTTGGTTTTGGTCACAGCTATGGTTGTTTCCAGTACGGTTCTTTTTCTCACTTTCTCACGGCAAAAGATCACTTCCCCACCGACCCAATTTTCCGGGAATCATGATTCCGAGCAAGCTTCGGAGAAATCCAAAATCCCACGTTCTTGCTTGAGTTCGGGTACATGAGTTTGTCTTGCTTTGCTCTGATTCCTTTCTGATTGTTCTGAATGATTCCGGGGTTGTTGAACTTAACCCTGTTTTGTTTTGTTTTCCCTTTGTTGTTTGGTTTTTAATGTTTTTTTTTTTTAAGGTGATAAGAAGAAGAGTGAGAGAAAAAAAAAGAAAGTGAAATTTGCTGAAAATGTGAAGGAACCGACCGGGAATGGGGAGGAATTCAGGAATCAGCATAAGAAGCGGAGCAGAGTGGAAATGAATTGCAGGAATGAGATTCCCGGGATTCAAAGTATGCCTCCCAATCGGGTCGCTTTGTACGACGGAATTCTCAAAGACCGAGTCCATAGGACGGAGTGCTCCTCCTATTGATCACCCTCTAATCCCATAATTCTTGATTGTATTTTCCCTTTTNTTTTTCAAATGAGAAATATTGGGCATAGCTTCGTTTCCGGTTTCATTTCTTTCCTTTTCCCTTTTTTTTTATCCCTTATTTGTTTAATTAAAAATCCTCTTATTAACAGACTTTTGGTTTTTATTTTTATTTATTACTCTGCTTTCTTCCTGGTAAAATGTTTACACTGAAATAATATCATCAATACTTCAATTCATCCTTTTTTTGGGGGGTGAAATTTTATTGCAAAGGACGCCAACCAATCAATTCTCGATTTCTGGAGAAAAAAACTGGTTACTTGGTCTAACTTGCCTTTCCGTTCTGTAATGATTTCAATGTCAAAAGATTGGTTTGAAAGGTTAAAATATTTGTAAATTGTTAATATGATTTTCATCCTGATCTCCTTTTGTAATATCATTTTTAACTTACTTTGTAACAAACTGTTGAATTGTAAATTCAGAAATTCTCATATAAAAACTTGTCAAATTCGGTCATGGTCTTTCTTTCGGTGTGATATAGTGGTCTATATTTTGGTTAAATGCGTCAACAAACAATATTACGATCACACGCACGCGATTGTTGACCTAAGGTATAATTGAGTAGTTTAAGCACCAGCGTGACATATAAAGTGTGTTACATTGGAATTTGGCTAAACATTAAAAATGTGAAAGAAGTTGAAGCCCTACATCAGTAGTAAGATGGAGAGAAATAGAATTTTGAGGCCTATATATAGAAGTTATCTCTTTAGTTACTAATTACTCAATATGTAGAGTTTAGCGTTTCAAATACTTTTCCCTCCTGGAGAAATTCCTTTTTAGTCTCTTTGTATATAGTCTCTTTGTGTTTCCTTTTAGAAGAGGGGTGTTTGTTCAAAGAGAGGAGAAAAGTATGAGGAGGAAATAGTCTCTTTATGTTTCCTTTGAAAAAATAGGAAAGTGTGAGTTCAAGGAATAAGGAAGTGTTAATTCTCTTGTTAGAAGAGCGAGTCCTCTTATTTTCATGTGTAAGAGGGAGGGGTGGTTGTTTAAAGAGAGGAGAAAGGTTAGTCTCATTGTGTTTCCTTTTAAGGAATAGAGAAGTGTGACTTCTCTTATTTTCTTGTGTAAGAGAAGAGGGATGGTTGTTCAAAGAAAAGAGAAAGGTGAGGAAAAAATATTTGTGATAGTTGTTTTCTTGTGTAATAGGGGAGGGATTGTTATTCAAAGAGAAGAGAAAGGTGCGAGGAAAAAATATTTGTGAGAGTCTCTTGTCAGAGAGTATTTAGGTATATTGAAGTCATTGGGTAGAAAAGAGAGAAATCTATATAATTATAAAAAAAAATTATATAGTGAAATTCTTTTCTGAGTATAGTAATTTTTCTCCAAATGTAGGAATTTTCTACTTAAATTCTTGTATTGTGGTGATTGTTTTTATTTCTCAGTTATTCTGATATTCGTTAAAGTGAGATCTTGAGAACGGTGAATCTAGGTCAGCCAGACTCTCAACGAGTGCTATCAAAGCAAACATGGTTCTTTAGTACACTGGAGCTTGGTGGTAGTCTAAGGAAATTTTGTTCGAGGAATTTTCTTAGTGGTTTTCAAGCTTAAAGTGTAGAATGAGATATCATAATGCAAGTTTCGACTCTGGTGAGGATTGATGTAGAGAAATTGAATAGGATAATTCAATCTAGTTTATGCAAGAGTTTGAAGGGCAGAAATTCTGAGGAATCTAATGAGCGATGAAAATGGTGAAGATCTAGAAGCCAGAGCCGTAAGTGATCATCAAAGTGTCTTGAATGACATTGTTCTGAATTGGAAAAGAATCTAATCTGCTAGAGATGTAGATAATCGTGAGTTTAACTAAAAGCTCTAAATCTGATGATGCTGCTAATCTTATGACATGTTGCTGATCTTCAAAGATATAATAGAAGAGGATGTGATATAGTGGCAGGTTCAAAGTTCACAAGTTTGCACACGGGCATTGGTTTGGCATTGATACAAGGTGTATGGTGAATGATGTCAATGGTTGATGAGCTTCTAGGAAAAGTCAAATGATAATAGCTACACCATAATTTTCAGCAAGAATTTTTCGACATGAGTCTAGGTAAAATTCTAAGTGTGTACTTATATAGTGGAGTATGATTGCCGATGATGAGAGTGTTTGTAGTGGAAACTATGGATATTTTTATTATTTAGTCAAGGTAAAGATTATTGAAATTTGGCTAAATATTAAAAATATAAAAAAATTCAAAGTCTCACATCGGTAGAAGATAGAGAGGAATGGAGGCTTGAGCCCTATATATAGAAGTTATTTCTTTGGTTACTAATTATCCCCAATATGTAGGGTTCCTTTGTATTTCCTTTCAAGGAATAGAGAAGTATGAGTTCTCTTAAGGGAAGGGATGATTTTTCAAAGAGAGGAGAAAGGTTGAGGAGAAAATATTTGTGAGAGTCCCTATCTATATGATTGTAGAATTTTTTTCATATAGTGAAATTCTTTTTTTAAGATAATGGTTTTTATCTTAATTTGATATTCATTGAAGTGAGATCCTGAAAACAATGAATTTAAAGTAGTCAGATTCTTAACATATTTTTTATTTTTTTTTAGTTTAGTAATAATTAACCTATACTCTCCCTCGAGGGGAAAAAAAAAATCAACCTATACTTTTGACGATGAAAGTAAAGCTAAAGATGCACTATTAACAAATTAATGCGTCAGGAAGGAACTTTGAGGATTCGGGTGAAATTTGTTTGCATTTTTCATTTCAACAGGATTGTATATAAATTATAGATATGAAAATATGTACTTTTAAAGGTTTACGATAAAACAACCAAGGTTAGAAAAAAGAAGATTATTTTGGTTAATATATATCTTATATTATCTTAAGTCAACGTAAAACCATGGCAAGTGGAGATATATAAAATTGATTATTAACACATAATTGTCATTACAATATTTTATTTTTGTTTCTTTATTCTTGATCGTCCTTTCTATGTATACTTTATTATTCATGATAAAAAGAAAATGTATGTGCTAATCTGGGCCCACCACAGCTTAGTTTGAACCAATAAAGTTACTGAAATCCATAAACGATCATCATTCGCAACTACAGGGGTGTTATTCTTTGCTAGTTTTTTTTTTTTCAATTATTTTGGAATCTTCTTTCTAGTTTATCACAATTCACAAGCAGGAGAAGTTAAAAACGACAACCATGTCATTCCAACAAGGAATGGACCACTTCAGACTTCATGTTTTTGAACTCATTTGAGAATTTAAGGGCAAGTGGGTGTCCATGCTTAGGAGAGTGAAGGCTCTCCAATCATTTAAGGAGAACGGTGTTATTATTATACTGTGTATGAATCTTTTCCTGAGCTGCCCAACTAATTTGACCTAACAATTCATTTATTTATTGGTTCTTAAGCATAAATGTCGTTCAAGTGGTGAAGCTTCTTGCTAGCGGTCACATACATTGAAAGCGTCATGTCGTTTTATCGCCTTAAGTTTCAAAAACAGAATATTTTGAAAAAATGAACAACATCAAAAAATTTTACAACAAAAACTTCATGTGTCTTTCACCTGCGTAAATCGGAAAAACGACATGTCACTTTATGATTATACAACCGCTTACATAATTTTGAATTACATGTATTAAGAGATAAAATGACAGAAAACAATGAGACAACTATAGAGAGCTCCTATACAGCCTGAGCGTATGTGTATGTCGGAATATTGTGTTGTTTATAGAAGAGTACTAACTAATAATACAACTAACAATATTGTAGTTTTACTCCCAATATACAATATAAGCAACAACATTCAATTTTAAGATTTCTCGTGTCTACGCTCAAAATACTTTTACAACACTCTAAAAGAAAAAAAAATAAAAGAATTATGTACCCTTTTTGTTTGATTTGGCCTCTTCAGCAACGACGCTAAATTTTGTCTACGCTCAAAATATACTAACGTTATTGTAATATAGATTAAGGTCCCGATCTCATAGAGAAGTAAATTAACAATAAAAAGATAATGAAAAAAATAAAAATAAAAATTAACTGAACAATAAATTAAAATAATAACCACAGAATTAATAAGTAAAAATACCAATATGAGAAAATCAAGACTTCAAGACTCTCTTAATTGTTCGTTTAACTGTTACCGACTTTGATTCCTATTTACTATTCAATTATGTGCTTCACATCCCAAGCATGTAACCGAAAAATATAATACTTAAGAACAAATATTAATCTAAAGTATTTAATATGAGAAATTCTTCTAATTAAGACCAAAAATAATTTATCTCATTAGTTATCTAAGATCAACAATATATCACAGGAACCATATTACAGTAAAAGATCAACTAATAAAATAAATATAATTATAATCTAGTTTAAATCACTACATAAATAAAATATGACTGAATTTATATAAAAAAATTAAAAAATAATATATTGAAAATAAAAATATTGAAGAATTTAACAAATCAAATATATAAACATTAAAACACTCTTAAGAATCAAAGTTAGAAAATAAAAAAACTATACAACCAAGATCATCTCTAACCTTTCTAAAAAAACTAGCCTAATCTAACACTGATCTCGTACTCTCTTTGAAAAAAGTTGAATTTTCTCACTCTATATTAGTGTGTTTTTTTCTCCATACGTTCTCGTTATTTATAGTTGAGTATCGTTCTCGCTATTAATAGTTGAGTATAGAGTATTGTGTAAATTTTACGTTTTAAAAGGTTCAATCTGATCGGTCATGCTCTCTCAATTCTCTCTCTCTCTCTCTCTCTCTCTTCCTCTTTATTTAGGTTGTGGGAAATAATCAAGTATGGCGGAAATTTGTGAGCTCGGCACTAAATCGCTTTGGAATGGCTAACAGAGTAGTCAAAGTCAATAGGATGAAATGGCACATCTTCAATGGACAAAAATCAGATTGCACGGAGTTATTCCGCAGCGTGGGCCCCGGCTGTCTCCTGCTCTTCACTCGCCAGCTCCTCCGCGAAGTATACACGCGCCTGCCTGACGTCCCTGAGCTTGAAATGGACGACTAAGATCGTGTCTGGCTTTCACTTCTCACGCGCGCGTAATTGGCTTCTCCTTTTTCTGAATTTTTTTCCTTAATCTAAAATCAAAATAAAATTAATACTAAGTCATAATAAAATAAACAAATAATAAACTAATTCCGAATTAAATCAAATAAAATTAAATTACCCAAAACTAAATTAAATTAACTAAATTATATTAAATAACTAAATCTAATAAAATTATATCTAAATAATAAAAATCAAATTAACTATAAATAACCTAAATTAAACTAAAATTATACAAAAAACACAAAATATATAAGTAAAAGAATATAAATAACTCTATCTTCATATAGTTATCACACCCTTAAACTTAAATTTTGTTAACTACTAGCAAAAGAAAAGAAAAACCTTAAAGAAAAATCTAAACACTTTAACATAACTCAGTTCAACTCTCGAAAATTTGCCTCAAAGATTTCATATAATATAAAACTCAAAGAAAAACTCTGAATATTACAAATGGGCTAAAATTTCAATTCAAATTCCAATTTAACCTCACTTAAAATTCTTGAGTGTGTAGATGAATAATAACATTTAATCCTTCGCAACCCAAATCAGTTTATACAATCAAGTGACATATGTGTGATCTCTAGATGATAAATAAACTTCATAAGCCTATTTTTCATACCATTCTCTACTAATATAAACCAACATTACACCAAAAATCATTAGGACTTTATTTAAGCTTGTAACGAATGGCTAGAATAAAAGTATGATAGCGGTCATTTTTATAGCTCAAATCACCCTAGGCACATATCTTATTCACGAATCTTTATAATACTTCACCTCAAACACTACATTGATATAAACCCCTAAACTTATTTTCCACTTCCTTCTACACTATACTTTTCTTCTATTTCCTTCTTTCAAACTTTTTTTTTCCAGACTTTTTTTTTCTTTGAAGTTCTATACCACCAAACTTATGATTTTTATAAATTTTTTTTCACAAGGGTATAGTAACTTTTTTTTTAGCTTCAAAAGATATTTCAAAATACCACCCTTCCTCCCATAATAACACATAGAATATACTCAACAAAGATCACATGTGCTCATAGGTGTAGTGTAAAATGTAAGAAATCATTATAAGCTTTAGGCTAAAAATATGAGTAATAATGAAAAGGTAAAAGTTAGGCTCAAATGGGGTAAACTAAGGATAATCAAGTATCAGAAGTAGGCTTGAGAGGCTCAAACAATACAAAAATAACTTAAATCATATCTCTAATACAACTTAGTCTAGGATTTCGCCTCAAGTGATAATCAACCAGGTTCTAGAGTTTAGTAATGAGATTTCAAAAATTCACTTAATCACATGAAATTTCTCTAAGTAAACAAAATAATTAAATGAAACTGAGTGCTAAAAAATGTTCAAAAATTATAAGCAAAATCAAACTAACATAAGAATCAAGTATACAAACAAAAACAATATTTATTGTTTTCCTAAGAACTTTATTTAGTAAAATCAAATCTTGTCATCAATATTTGATCATCAAACTGAGTTATAACTAAAAAAAACTTTTTTCCAATTTTTTTATTTTTTCAATTTTCTTCGGAAAAATTTTATACATGTATGAAAATATGTGCATTAAAAATGTGCATGCACATGCCATCACTCCTAACCTAAATCAAACAGTGTCCTCACTGTCACAAAAAAATATAGAAAAAAAAAGCAAAGGATAGAGCACACCTGAATAATGGAATTTCCACACGAAGTATAGGCTTTCTAATGAATGGGCTAGAGAAGAGCATGAAAACAAACTAAAGAAAATAAAAATAAATAACATAAGAAAGAAAAATAAAATATGATACAGAAAGACAAATCTTAATTAATCATGCTAGACAAGAGCTACTAAAGAGATCTCCTCAGGTAGGTCTACCCTCTCCACAAAATTCTTCGATCCCTGTTAAACACATGTCTACGACTCTCAAATTTTAGAGCTAAGTTGTCTCTCGAACTCTTCATATCGCATAGTTTCAACTTATCTCTTTCAGCAGGCAACTCCTCAAAGCGTGGTTGAAAAAATTTCTTTTGCTTATCATGTGTCTTAAAATCAGCAAAAATATCAATATTATCAGGATAAAACAAATTTTTACTATTAATATCGCGAAGGATATAACTCAAAAGATCAAATGTCAGGCTTTTGTTAATCTCCTCTATTATTAACATGTCTTTTATATCAGTATGATAACACTCATCATCATCGTATGGTTGCTTTTTAACGTAGATAATATTTACCTCCAAAGTCATATTCCCAAATGATAACTTCATTAGACCATTCCTTCAATTCATTAGACCTAAGATTAGAAGGATCTTATACTTAATATCAACCACAGATTGTGTATCTAGGATTAGAAAATCAACAAGATAGTAGAATTTATCAATTTGCAGCAGAACATCTTCTACTATCCCTCTCGGTCTTCGTACAAAATGGTAGCTAACTGTAATACCATAGATGTGGGCTTGATTTCCCTTGGGCTTAGTCGCAAATATATAAAATATGGCATAAGATTTACACTTGCTCCCAAGTCTAAAAGAGCTTGGCCGAACTCATGTGTCTTTATATGGTAAGTGATATTGGGACAACTTGGATCCTTGTATTTGGGCTGTGTTTTTTGCTCAATTATCGCACTTACCTGCTCAGTCAAGAATGCAATCTTCTTGACGTGGTGCCTCTTTTTCATGGTGCATAGATCTTTGATTACCTTAGCATATGATAGTACCTGCTTGATCACATATAACAAAGGCAAATTAATTTTAACTTGCTTAAGGTTTTCAAGGATCTTACCTTAATTTTCTAGTATTTTCCCAATCTTGAGAGCATGAGGAAAAGACACTTTAACTGGAAATTTCATTTTAGCTTCTTGTGGAGGGCCATCTTGAGTACTACCTATAGTGGTAGTGTCGCTTGTTAGTGCACTTGGTAAAGTTAGACCATCTAAAGTCTTACAACCTTGAGTAGTAATGGAATTGATCTTTCTAATATTATGTGTATCAACTCTAGAGGATTGTGCCAAGTGTTGCCCCTTCGAATTGGATTGAGGTTGGGTACGAAATCTTCCATGCTCTTGTACAGTAAGAGCGCTAGTCAACTTAGTTATCTGACTTTTAATTTCTTTATTCTCTTCCACTACCTATATAAGTATTGTAATGACCTAACCTTTTGGACCGTTAACTATTTATATTCTTAGCTTACTTATTTAAAAAGAGAAATTTAGACGCTGAAAATTCATAACAAAATTTTTTTAATACTTTTATTTTTTTAAGAGATTTATATTCATAACTAACCATTTACTTAATTTGATAATTTTGAAAACAAGTAAAATATTTCTCGATGGTTAAGTAACCTTATTTAAATTTGTTTATAACTTTTTTTAAGGTAATTTAAATAATGCACAACCACAAAGAGCTCCCAGGTGAGAAAGAAGGTCACATACAGATCACTTAAGTCTCAAGCTTTCCTTAGACCGTTTAGGTCTTTTTGATAGAACCCCTAGTATTATACATTTATTTAAATCAAAACATTTTCTCTTTTAGATCTTTTGAAAAACATTCATTTGAACTCTTTTCAATCGAAATATACTTTCAAATTCAATTTAATAAAACCATACATTATGAAATAAAATGCCAAATTATATGTTTTCAAATAACATCAAGCTTACATAATTGAAATTATTTGTCTCATAATAAGAACATATGCAGAAGTAATTTCAATGGCGGTATTCTATTGCCTGTGCCTCGCATTCATCCCCATCTCGATTCTAACTAACCTATCAATCAAATTAGAGGTTTTTTTCCTTTGGTACTTATAACATGGATACTCATAAAATGTGAGTTTTCGCTCAATAAGTACAATATAATTCTCACAAAATATTTTATTTATAAACAAACAATCTTTTATGAAAGTCCAGTTATATTGTTCTATGAAATCATTATTTTATATTTTATTATAAGATATTGTATTATTATTTCATCACATTCTTTATTACAAAGTCTTTTATCTTTCTTATGGGCCCTAGTGTACGTACCGAGTGTACACTACCAAATGAGGAATCCAGGGGAGTGACCCAATTGAAAATACCCCCAATCATAATCTTAACATACTTTTTCTCGAGAATTTTCGTTGAGGGAGGTTGGTCCTATTTACCTTTGGATATCCTCACTTAGTGGAGGTTGGTACGACACTTTTAAATTCTTTATCTTACTTAGTCTTCTCTTAACATAAGTGGGTACACTTCAATAATGAACCCAAACTTATATTCCACTATCATAGTATTTCCTTTGTTAAAGTATGCTAAAGTATTTTTGCATGATAACATTATAAAGTAAGCATTCATTATTTTTATAGCATAGGAAATATATCTTTATAAGCATATATTATACATAGGACATACAATAATAAAATAAAGGCAAGTTAACACATGAAATAATATCAAACATATCATACTGCAAACATAAAACATTTTCAAACCATCCATACTATAGGTGAGATTGTACTTACCACATAATATGATTGTCCTAGTTCTACTCATTAATTAAGTATGTTTAGATTGACGTTTTGCCTTGACGTATGCATACTCTATTTGTTAGAGTAATTTAAAGTGGACTGATGTTTTTTTTTAAAAAAAAAACTTCTAATTACTTAGTAGGCTTAAGACAACTAAGACTCAGTTTTGATCAAACATAAAACTTCACATTTGAGAAACAATGTCATGTTACATTTATTGATTAATTTTTACTTTCAACTGAGATGGATGAGATTTAATTCTCCGTAACCTTTATCATGGTGATCTTTTTAATCTATCAATAATTTGGTTACTGATTTGATTAATATCAGTCTAAATCAGTTAAGTTTCCTTAATTATATTTCTTTTCATCAATTACTTTGAATTATTTTTAATTAATTACTTTATTCATAATTAAAAGTCATAATATGATAAATAAGTTAAACATACTAATGGCTACACAGATTTAAAATCTAAAATCATACTTGGTTTAAATATTATTAGGTATTAGTCACGCTTTCTAGGTCCATAACTAAACTTAAGCTAAATATAATTAGAGGCATACATTGTTTATTTCCTATAATTGATTTCATGTCTTAAACTTAAATAAATATTTTTTTTATCTCAATTAGAGATCTAAAATAAAGTTTTCTATTTATTCTTGTACCAAATTTCCAACCTAAAATTTCAAGTTTTATAATTTATATTTTTGCCCATAATTTTAATATTTCTAACATTTATGCTCTCTAATGGTAAATATTGAGTTACACAAGATTCTTCCTTTATTTATTTTTACTCTTTAATATAGTCTTAAAACTGTCTAAAATAATTTTCTCACATTTACGACCCATATTTTATCAAAATTATACTTTTGACCCAAATACTCAAAGTTTTGGTATTTTGGTTCTTTCAACTTTTGAGCAAACATCTTTAATTTTTGGAAAATATTTTTAATAGGTAAAAATCTGTTATTAAGGATCTAAATCTAAATCATTAAGTTTTATTCATTTTCATGCATATTTTATTTCAGGGTCGTATACTTAAAAATCTTCCACTTTTGTGTTTAGTCATTTTAATTTTACTATCATTATTATTATTTAGCCTTTATTATTACGAAGTATTTATATTTAGAGGCTCAAGAAATCAACAAAATAAGCTTAAACATAATATAAATTATATAATATCTTAAGTAGATCAAATATGTTATTACTTATTTATTCTTTTATAAAATTTATTTAAACACATAATAAGCAAGGTAAGGGAATATTTATCTTCTAAGCTTAAATCTTCTTTCTTGATCCTTCAATATTTTACTAGAAATCAAAATACTAAAAATTAAACTTCTT
Organism: Parasponia andersonii; assembly: GCA_002914805.1. Lineage (NCBI taxonomy): Eukaryota > Viridiplantae > Streptophyta > Magnoliopsida > Rosales > Cannabaceae > Trema > Trema andersonii. The sequence continues at coordinate 231,828 of JXTB01000532.1, read as the reverse complement.
ATAATTTTAGAGTTAAAAATCTTAATAAACTTAAAAGCGTTTGTGCAACTTGCCTTCCAAAATCTTTCCTTCTTCTTTTTTATATCTCTACTACAAAACTATGTATTCTCTTATCTTGATTATAATTCTTAGTTTCTAGAGTCTTTATAGAAAAAGCAAGGAAGATGGGTAAAATATTATAGCTCTTGTGGATTTAGAAGAAAGTGAGGTAGAAAGAGTTTTTTTTTTTTTTTTTTTTTTTTTTTTTTTTAGAAAGCATAATTGGAAAAATGAAGATAGTTTTGGCTAACTAATTGGAAGATTAAATATGGATTTCCAACTTCCAAATGAAGGATCTATTTATAGGCCCATAGGAGATATTCGATAATATATACTTTCACATTCCATCTAATAATCTAAGCACCATTATTACCAATCTTGTCAATATATCTTTTTTCCTACTTCATTACCTTATCTTTTACTTTAATTTTTACTTATCTACTACTTTTGTCTCTAATCTTTCTTCTTTTTCAATTACTTGGAATCCCATACCACTAGCTTCCAAAGAAGATCTCCACTATATTATTCCTTTTCATACCTTTTAAATTATTTTAGAGACAAAAGCTACTAATTAGTTTTTTCTATACCTTCTACTTTGAATTATGGCTACTAATTTCTAAAGAACATTTCCATTATCATTTTTCTTTTCATAACTTTTGAATTATTTTAGAGACAAAAGCTATCAATTAGTTTTATCTATATTTTATCTTTTTAGAATTATCTGCTAACTTTATCCCTTTCTTTTTTCTATTCCATTAATTTACAATTATTACCTCTCTAAGATAAAACTTCACTAGTCTTAATCTTTTTCTACAACTTATTTTCTATCCTTAGATTTATTTGTCTACTTAATTCTTTGTATACTTAAATCTTGGCCATTCAAATTATGGCATGATACTATTTTAGTACAACCATTAATTTTAGGTTATAAAATATAATACTTTTTAATGTGACACAGACATGTCATATTCTTAATTAAGTTATATTGATGTACATAATGTAAACTTTGTAGAATTAATTTATTATTAAGGAAAACTAACTTAGAATTTCGAAGTTAAAACAAGGAATAACTATAATTTTCTTGCATAATAAAATTTAACATAATAATACTACACACATATTTTTAAGTATTTACGAACATATACTTATTAATATTCGACACTAAGTTTTTTAATAATAATTCTACTTAGGTTGCAAGTCTAGGGATTCCTAGGGGGTTACAAGTACAGAATCAAACTTTTGGTTAGTTTTATTCTGTGCCTCCATAAATACCTGAAGTATTTCCTTTGAAGGATTTCTCTTCAGTCGTGCATTGTATTAAAGTGCAGAGTAATTCCTAAGTACTGGTACCTCAGTGTTCGTTCCAATTATTGGTGGATGATGTAGGTTGGTTTTGGTCAGATCTCCAACTAAAGTTTGTGTGGTTTATCCAGTCAGGATTGTATATGTCAGAGTATGGTGAGAATTCTACTAAGTTTATTAATAATAATTCTACTAAGGTTGCAACTCTATTATTAAAATTCGACACTAAATCTATTCATAATAATTCTATTAAGGTTGCAAGCCTAGAGATTCTTAGGTGGTTATAAGTACAGACTTAAACTTTTGGTTAGTTTTATTCTATGCCTCCATAAATACCTGAAGTATTTCCTCTAAAAGATTTCTATTGGGTCGTGCATTGTATTGAGATGCAGAGTAATTCTTAGATGGTGGTACCTCAATGTTCATTCCAATTATTGGTGAATGATACACACTAGTTTTGGTCAGATTTCCAGCTAAAGTTTGGGTGGTTTCTCCAATCAGGATTGTACGTGCCAGAGTACGGTGAGAAATGCTTTTTAAATATTCTTAAGGCATTACATTATTCTTCATAAACCTCTCTCATCTAACTGTAAGTTGGGCAATCCTGAGCTAAGTGTTCCTGAGCTAAGTGTTCTACTCCTCTACAGATAAAACATGTAGCTTGAGATTCTATCCTAGCAACTGTATAGGTGACTCTACTATCTCTAGATTTTAAAGCCTCTAATTCCCTAGTCACAACTTCTAGTTGGGTTTTAAGGCTATCTTCTTCCCTAAGATGGTAGATTCCAATTGGTTGTGACCTATTAGTGCTATTAACAGTACTGGGTCCAGTCCATGTACGAGCTTTCTTAGCTAACTTATTCAGGTTGTCTATAACTTCATTTGGATCTTTTTGCAGAAACTCTCTGTTACACATCATCTCTATAAATTAGCGCTCCATAGTGGTTAATCATTCATAGAAATAACTTACTAGTCGCTAATTTTCGTATTCATGGTGCGGGCACATGTTCAATAACTCTTTGAATCTTTCCCAGGCTTGGTATAATATTTCGCCATCTTTTGAGGAAAAAGTTGAGATCTGTCTTTTAAGGTTGTTAGTCTTACGGTGTAGGAAGTATTTGTTAAAGAAAGCTCGTATCATTTACCCCCATGTACCTATGGATCTAGGTATCAAAGAGTATGGCCAACTCTTCGCTTTATCTTTCAAGGAAAATGGGAAAACTTTTAACATAACAATGTGTACTGCATTGGGTTGGTTATGGAAAGTGGTCACTACCTCTTCAAATTTCCTAATGTGCAAATATAGATTTCGTTATCTAGGCCATGGAAGATGGGTAAAAGTTAGATCATGCTAGGTTGGAAATCAAATTGTGGTGTATTTTGTGAAAAAATGATGCATGGAGGTGTGGCTGTATGGGTTGGGTGTAGGTAATCATTTAAAGTCCTAGTAGTGTTATTCTCATTTTGATTCATAGTAGCTGGTAACGATGTTTCTGATGAATCTATACCTGACCAAGAATCGGATGAATCTTCTTCAAAATCAAGTATTCTACTAAGTCTTCCTGATTTATCTTTATGCCAAGACACACACCCAATCTTTTTTTAAAAATTTATTTATGAGAAAAAGAAAGTTGTGAAGTAAACATAAAAGGTATATACCAAGAATGTTTCCAGATCAAATAGAAAAGGTGCAAAAAGTCCTACTTAAAACTCAACTTTTCTAGACAGAATTCCTTGAGGTTCCCAGGTGAGTTGGAGGGGTCATGGTTGTAGTTCTTATTATTCTGTAACCAATCTTTCTTAGGCAATATTTTTGTGACTAAACAATCTCAGTTTTTACTAATTATGCAAACAAAATAATTTTTTTAAAAGAAAATAAAAAAAAATGTGAAGAAAATAATAACTACTTAAAACCCTAAAGTTTAGAAGATTAATAAACCTAATTAATAAAAATAAAATCTAAATTAAATCAGAACATAAAATCTAAAAAGCAAAGAAGCTAAAACTAAAAAAAAAAAAATACTTTTACAAAACTCTAAAAGACAAAGAATGAAAGAATTGTGTACCTTTTTTTGTTGATTTGGCCTCCTCAGCAAAGGCGCCAAATTTTGTCTACGCTCAAAATATACTAACAGCTATTGCAATATAGATTGAGGTATCAATCCCATAAAGAAATAAATCAACAATAAAAAAGTAAGAAAAAAAAATAAAAATTCACTGAACAATAAATTAAAGTAATAACCATAGAAATAATAAGTGAAAATACCAATATGAGAAAATCAAGGTTTCAAGACTCACTTAATTATTCATTTAATTGTTACCAACCTTGATTCCTGTTTACTACTCAATTATACGTTTCACATTCCAAATACATAACTAGAAAATGTAGCACTTAAGAACAAATATTAATCTAAAATATTTAATATGAGAAATTATTCCAATTAACACCAAAAATAATTTATTTTATTAGTTATCTAAGATTGACAATATATCACACGGACAATACTACAAAAAAAAAAATCAACTAACAAAATAAATATAATTATAATCTAGTTTAAATCACTATATAAAGAAAACATAACTGAATTTATATGAGAAACTAGAAAATAATATATTGAAAATAAAAATATTGAAGAATTTAACAAACTAAATATATAAGCGTTGAAGCACTCTCAGAAATCAAAGCAGAAAAATAAAAAAACTACACAACTAAGATCATCTCTAGCCTCTCTAAAAAAACTAACCTAATCTCACACTCATCTCATACTCTCTCTAGAATAAGTTGAGTTTTCTCTCTCAAAATTGGTATGTTTTTTTCTCCTCACATTCTGGCTATTTATAGCAAAGTTTAGAATGTTGTGCTTCCACATTTCTAAAGGTACAATTTGATTGGTCATGTGATGTGTAAATTTCTCACGATTCTCTTTCTCTTTCTTCCTCTTTATTCACATGTCTAGGCTATGGGAAATAATCGAGTATGGTGGAAATTGGTGAGCTTGGCACTTAAATCGCTTCGTATTGGCAGATAGAATAGTCAAAGCCAATAAGTTGAAGTGGCGCATCTTGAATGGATGAAAACCCGGATGCACTAGAGGTGTGAAACACCGAATCCGGCACAAGAACTTCTCACACGCGCGTAATTGGCTTCTCTTTTTTCCGATTTTTTTTTAATCTAAAATCAAAATAAAATTAAAACTAAATCATAATAAAATAAACAAATAAATTCTGAATTAAATCAAATAAAACTAAATTATCCTAAACTACATTAAATTAACTAAATTAAATTAAAAAACTAAATCTAATAAAATTAAATAAAATTATATCTAAATTATAAAAATAAAATTAACTATAAATAACCTAAATTAAACTAAAATTACATAAATACACACAAAATATATACGTAAAAGAACATAAATATCTAAATTCAACATGGTAATGTAGTGAAAAGTGCCTAGAGAAATGAATTGCACAAGAAACCGAAGGTTTAATTTAGTTTATAAAAGATACGTAAAAAAGTTTGTTTATTCACATTACATGCCAAAATGTCGGGGGGTCGGGGGGAGGGATAATGCATGTTGCAAAAAATTGCGACTGTTATGCAAAAACTAACATAATTTTTTATTTTTCTGCAAATTAATATTCTCATATTTAAAATATGAATTAATGTATACTGTAAATTAATATCTTAATATTTAAAATATGTGTAAATGTATATTCCTACACAAGCTAATTAAGTGATTTAACAATAGAAAGAGTTATTCAATTAAAAACTTTTCAAGCAACAATACACATTATTGAGTGTGTCTTATAATTATATCCTTTTAGTCTTAATTTGAAATAGAAACAAAAAAAAATCCAAAAAATGAAAAGAAACTCTAATAATCGTTGTTTAAACCTTTTTAATATATTAATAAGAGTACTTCAGTCTTTTCACTCAGTCAGGATACAATAGTTACATTAGTTTTTGTATATTAGTTAAAAATGATGGTACTTTTATATCATTGTCCTAAAAAAAATGACTATAAAAGTGTTTCGATGTAAACTTATTACAATGTTTGATTTGATAGAAAACCAAAAATAATAATAACAATAAGAAGAATAACTATTCCATTAGAATTGTTATTCCATCAAAATGGGTAAGTTGTAATCTCTAAAGTAGACTGGTGGAATATTTATTCCATGTAACATAAAATATCTATACAACTTACCAAAATTTGAAATAATCTTGTATGGTGTTTTCTATTATAGCTTGCACTTTCAAAGAAAAAAAATTGTCAAGGATCTCAGCTCAACCAACAAAACTTTTGATATAAAAGTTTTATATTTTCATTTTAATTGCAGTATATATCTTAGCATATATATATATATATATCAATATATATACAATATTTATAGGTTCCAATCTAATAGGTATTTTGTTTTTTTTACCTATCAATAGGTTTTTTTTGTATCCATTCGATTATTATTTAACGACTATTATAATTTAAGTAAAAAGAAAAAAAAAATAAATACACATTATTTAATATTTTTTTCTTTTCAACTTTTACCTTGAAAAAATGTGCGTGATGATCTTTAATTGGATGGTAAAATAATACTTATGGATAGGAAAAAAAAAACTACTAGATTGATGCCCATATTATAATATATATACTATAGTAATGGCTCCAAATTATACTTATTATACCGTTTACTCTCCAAACTTTGAACTTATATATTGGACTACCTTGTTATATAATTGTTGCAGCAATGATTCTTTTGTCATAAGTTATTTATTTTTTGATAAAAAATAGTCACGTCCAAAGTGTATAATTGTACATTATTTTATTTTGAGGGCCAAAATCTTAATCTTGGCCATAAGTATTAAAATGCGTACTTTGCGTATGATTTATATCCTTTAAAAATTTAATAGTTTGTGACAAAAAGATCATAATTATTTCAATAATCATATACTTCTTTGTAGTCTATTATACAAATTAAAAATTCAGAATCTAGTTCTTGGCTTTAGTTATTAAACTATTTGTTTTATAAATGACTCATTTCTATTTTAATAATTTAATGATTTGTAACGAAGTGATATAACAATTATGATTCAGAGATTATAAATATAATTAACCTAATATATAATTATATGTATTTGTGAATTTCATTTATTTTGTCATAGTATTACATATTCAATCTATATTTTAATTTAAATATACCAATCATCTTTGTTGTTATAATATAATGGCCATTTCATTTACTTATTAATACACTATTATATAACATAAATTAAATATTAAACTCTGGGGTATTTTAGCAAAATACTTATTATTCCATTTCATTCTATTCCAACTATAAACCAAAAATAGAAATTATGATTTAGATGTTGATTCTAGCATTTAACCAAGCGACGTTAATTCCAATATTTAACCAAATGAATAAATTAAATTTAGTTAGTAATTTCTTTTCAATCTAATTCCATTGCATTCGTATTCCTATTCTTATTCCATTTAATTCCATTGAATCAAATGTCACTTGAATTATACAGATAGTAAATTAATAAATAAAATAAAAATTAGAACAAAAACATGTCACAAATACAAAATTAAAATATAAATGATAAAAATATAAGTTTACTAACAATATCAATATTCTAGTTTGAACAACCTTATTAGGGTTTTGGGGTTTCAGCTTAAGAATAGATTTGATAATATATATATATATATATATATATATATATAAATCAACCACCTTGGACTTGAACCAGAAAATTCCCTATTTTTTCCATCCCTACATAACTCCTCGTTCCCATTTACAATAGAAAACATATTATTTATTTTTAACAAAGTTTATATGGGTAAAATTTTAGTACAATACACTTAACTTAAAAAATAATAAACATATATAAAATAAAAATTATATATAATATATAAATAAGTATATCAAGGAAAGTACCATCCCGAAACCTGACATAGGTAAAACACTGGAGTTTTGGGATTCTGACTTTTTAGGTGGTATTTAGTTCGTAGAATGAAATTAGAATGATAATGTGCATCATAATAGAACAGAATTAGAAAAGAAATAGGAATAATAATCCATTATTTGCTTGAAACTTGAAATAGTCTTGGAATAGAATGAAAAAAATATTTTGTTAGCAAACATGCTCTTGCTTTTAGATGTTTTGAAAGAATAAAACAGGAAAAACTGAGTATTAAAATTTTTGGTAAAATGATAGAATTGTTATTACTTTGGTAATAGAATGGAATAATAATTCCACTATTTTATGTGATTATGATTCTAATAGAATCAAAATTATTTTGCTAAACACAACCAAATAAAAGAATGTACTTTCTTTTGGAATTATCTTTCTACTCCAAAGTCTATTCTTTTGAACCAAATATCTCTTAGTGTAACAGAATTCGACCTCAAAATTAAATTGGATAATAAATAGGGTAGCTCATATTGTTTTCTCTTCCTACTTTTTTCTTCTTCTTAATTTTCATATTACTCTCCAATTCTTTCTTAAAATATCTCTCATAAAACTTTTAAAAATTTTGAGATTTTATATTTTCACACCTTTTGGATTCTCATCAATCTCAAAATATTCATTGGTAAATTATGTTCGAAAAATTTCTTTCTCAACCATCTTAGCAACTTATACTCATTAACTAGTTATTAAAGCCTCCATCTTTTTGCCTTCTTCAATGTTAGATTTATAATTTCTATTGTGAATAACAGATTCCATACAATATATTTTTATCAAAGAGAAAATTTTGATAAACTGGTACTTTAAAAAATACATAATATATATTAATTTAAGAGTATTTGAAAGAGACACCTTAAAATTCATTCGATCGATTGGTACAATTGAACATTTAAAACAAGTTAATATGGACTTTTTGATTGCAATTGGATGGTTTTCCAGTGTCCCAATATTATATATAGGTGTTATTTGGAGAAAATATTTTTTGGCCTTAATGCTCAGGTAATTGGATTAGAAAGTTCTCTTAAAACCAATGCTAGCAAATTCAATTCTTATCCCACTAACGCAAAATCAGAATAAAAGACCAAACAAGAAAAAAAAAAATTAACAATCATAAAATTAAAAAAGAACTCATCTCATTATATTAATTAAGTAGCTGCTCCGATCAAAATTTACGATTTGTTCATCCATAGTAATATATAAAAAAAATTAACTTAATTGTGTAAAGTTTTGATTTCATAATTAAGATTTATGGCACTAATTGAAATGAGTGTTGTATTGTGTTTGAGGGAGAGTGGTAAAAAATAAATTATTTTTTTAGGAATAAGAAACAAATTTGTATTGTTTTTAAGGGCATTTTTGTCATTTAAAATAAGAGTATTTTTTGAATAGATTTTCTTTTCTTTCCGAAATAGTATATACCGTTTCAGTTGCTGCCACGTTCACTTGAAAGTGACAGGTCAATATTTTATAATAATCTTTCCAAGAAGAATCAATCTTTTAAATTGTGATTATATTTGGGACAAAATATCTATTTTTAAGTGGACGCATCAACAAAGAGACAATAAATTCTATTTATCTTTCCTTCTCATATAACCCATTCTTAACCATTTCTAAATTATTCTTTTAAAAGTTTATAGAAGTAAAATTTCAGAATATTTTACTAACTTAGAAAATAATATACACTTGTACAATAATATGTTGAAACCAAAAATTATGTATTTGTAATTAATATTGATTTGTATTTTTTATTTTAACTAAATGTTAATAAATACACTTGGGACCCGGGTAGGAAAATTCCCCCAGGAGGCCTTTAACGGCGAAACCAATCCTATTACCAGATTTAACACCCTATACCCACTCGTTGGAAGTGCTTACCTGCGATTTCCCACACCGCTGGACAAAATGACATCCCAGTATGAATAGTGTGCATATTTAAATTTGTATATTTTATGTAAATGTATAGAAACTCTGTAAATAGTTCTTGCATGTGGATATTTATGTACATCTAAATTATCTTAATCTATATATGGTATATGCGCACGTAAGTAATATACCATGTATATATATACACATTTAAATTACATGCATCCATCAAGTTATAATGCTAATGTGTATAATTTAGTGTTAGATTTAGACCTTTTAGATTATAATTATTACTTAACACAGATTATTTTTCTCTTAATTGTGTTAGGTTCAGAATTTTTTATTTAGTATCCATGGATATATCCTATAATTTTTTTTTCTTAAACATAATATTTTATGAGATTATAATAATAATATTAGGTATCATACCAAATTTTTTATACCACCGTGTATAATATGTAAGTTAGCATCATTAATTAGAATATCATTATTTTATTTATGATAAATTTTAATATATTAATTAAATAATAAAACCCATATATTATATATTAGTATTAAAATTTTGGTACAAATTTTATTAGCCAAATAGATATACTCGCCTATACTTGGTGGTCATTTCTTGTGATCCATATGAACATGTAATTTCACAATTGCGCTCCACATCACTTGACATTTTTTTTTTTTTGGTTTTTTGTTTCTAGAAATAATATAATAAATAGTAATTTTCTCAACGAAAATTTTTTCCTTTCATTTCACTATTTCGTTATAAAACAAAAACGAAAATATTGTCATTTCTATTTAAACATGGACAAACTATAATAAAATGCATAATATGGATTCTGAAAGAAATATATATACATATATTTTTTTGAGATAAGAAGGAAATACTACGTAGATCATATATTACAATTAAATAAGTTGCAAACAATGTTATTTTTCTCTATTTGAAATAAGTAGAAGTGCCTCATTTTCTTAAAAAAAAAATGTACGATCACATTAGTCAAATTATTTACCCTCTGATATTTTGCCATTACCATTAACCTTCACAAACGTAGAAGTTGTAAACAATGTTAGGCTTACAACTTTTCTTTAAAAATCTCTAATCACATTAGTCTAATAAGTTTGCAAACAATGTTATTTTTTTTATTTAAAATAAATAAAAATTATTAGTTAAACCTCATTTAAAAAAAAAAATTATTCGATCGCGTTAGTCAAATTATTTTCATTGATTATTTGCCATTACCATTAACCTTCCCAAAATGATTAACTTTTCTTATTTTTTTTTGTGGAAAAAAAATCTAAGACAAAAAAAAAAGAAAAAAAATATAAAAAGAACTAAAAATCCACCTCTGTAATTTATGTATATAATATATTCCCACCACTATACAAGGCTTTCTTTCCTTCCTTCCTGCTAATAATTGGCGAAGAACCCAAAGGGCCACCCCCATCAGGATCGCTACGCCAGAAGGTGGCATGGTGCTTTGGGTGCTTCACCCATTTTCAGCTCAGCAACCTTCGCTTAGCTACATCTAATCTATCTCACGAGTCAGCTTCCAATTTTTTTTGTTTGGGCCCAAATCTTCATAATTATCCTTATACGTTTTCGTGTTTAATTTTCCTTACAAGATAAAACCCGTTATAATTTTTTGCTTTTATGTTTTTTTTTTTTTTTTCCTGATTATCAGAAGTGGGTTCTCTGGATTTACTTTCCTGGAATCGGTTTTCAGTCAAGTTGGATGATTTGGGTTTTCCTGGAAAATCTTCTTCTTTACTCTTTTTAGATCTGTTATAGCTTTATTGGTCTATCAATTATTGCAGGCAGGCAGGCATGGGGTAAGTTTTCTGATTCCATATTTTCATTAGATTTTTTTTTTTTGCCTTAAATGGTTTTGAGACCTTTTTTGTTTTGGGCAAATTCATACACCCTTTACATCTATACACAATATATATATGTAGGACAATTTTGATGTTATGAAACTCAATTAACCGATATCAAGGTGTTTGTTATAGCTGATAGCTGATGTGGTTCAGGATTGTTGTCACGAAATATTTTATGTGGTATATAACAGAACCAAATATGTTTTGTAACAGAGCAGTGGTTGTCTAGCATGCCATACGAGGCCAAAACCAGTTACAGTGGATGAGCCACCAAGGAGATTATCAAGTCAAGGTCGGACAGTGAGGAAACCAAGCAAATCAGAGGATTTTTGGACTAGTAGCACGTATGATATGGACAATTGTGCGGTTCAGTCGCAGGGAAGCATCTCGTCGATCAGCACAATAAACCAAACGCTTGATCCTAATGGTGCAGCTCTTAGTGCTAACCCCAATGAATTTGTCAATCATGGTAAGTTGTCGCTCCTCGCGAATCTTCTATAACTTGATTGGCATTTTTGATGCATTTCTGTTGGAGTTGAAAAGGACTAAGCTATATTCGAAGTAGGATTACGTGATTGTCTGGATCAAATTTTGTGTTCCATGGTTTACTAACAGCCAAATGGAAATTTGGTAGATATCTATCTAATGGACACTCCCAACCCCTCCATAAGAGAAAAGAACAAAAAGCTGTCTTTCACCTACTGTCCTGTCTTTAGTTTGCCCTCATGGATGTATTTGTTTATGTGTGGAAACATGTTAAAGATGTTAAAGTGGGGTCTTATTTCCAGGTCTTCTTCTATGGAACCAAACTAGGCAGCGTTGGGTAGGGAATAAAAGGTCTGAGAACGGGCCACCGCTGGGTCGAGAACCCAAATTAAGGTTCGTTTGTTTTTTAGTTTTTTTATTAATGAAATATTTTGCATTGTTTTTTGAGTTTTATTATTTATGAAACACTCAATTCTACCTCTGTATTTGCTTTTGTTTTGCAAATTACCTGTAGTTGGACACTTGGCATTGGCGTTAATTAACAGATGAGCTACCGATCTTCAATTTCTGGTTTTAGATTATGATTTGTTCAGCTACCCTACAAGTTTCTTCCACTCTTTGACCTTCCCCCCACCCAATACTTCATTTGTCAGTTCTCGCCTATTTCTATATCAGTTTTGCTTTTCTGGCATCTGACTTGTGTTTAAAACATTGGTTCAAGTCCTACAATCTTTGAAAGGCAAGAAACTCTAGTATCTTGCTAGGTAGTTCCTATGAGGCAGAATTAAACCTTATGAGAGCAAGACATAGGCTTGACCATTGGACCTACCTCTCATAATTTGACTGGTTAATGATAACTTTCTGTGGGGAAGAGTTGTTGTTCTTTCAATATATACAAGCGTGAACAAATCACATTGTTAGGGATTTAGAATTGTTATGTTTATTTTTGTAATTCAAAGTAGCAGTATTCGTAGAAACTAGGAAGTAGGGAAAGTGGATTTAACTGTTGTACCTATATCCTCTATAATGTAGGAGTTAAATTATTTATGAAACACTTTCCTGTGTTTTGTCAGCACTTATTCTCTCTGCATGGTTAAATCATTCTGGCTTTGCAGTTGGAACGCCGCTCACGAAAGTTTACTCAGGAGCAACAAGCCTTTCCCCCAGCCTATCCCTCTTGCTGTAAGTCTTTTACCCTCACCAAGCTGGTGCAATCACATATCATGCTTTGTTTAGAACTCTAATAAGCTTTATTCGACTTGAAAATTAACAGGAAATGGTAGATTTTCTTGTGGACATCTGGGAGCAAGAAGGGATGTACGATTGAGCAGAGCATAGCTGCGTGGTTAGCCATCTAAGACTCATCTAAGCTTTGGTACCATTTTTTTCCTTGCCTCCATAGCAAATAGGTGAACTAGAAGCAAAAACCGCAGCTTGTATATCAAACAACCATAGACATTATCCATCAAATGCTCGTCCTGGATGTCGACTTCTCTTGAGGCCTTTTCAATGTACCGTTTTGTCTTGAATTTGAACTAATTATCAATCCTCCCTTTCATTGAGTTCGCTAAAGTTCATAGATTTTGAGTTTGGTCTCCTCCTCTATTTGTCTCTGGGGTCCTCAAGATATGAAAGACACTGAACATTTTTCTATAATGACCATCTCATGTTTATTATTATTATTATGATCATGATACAGAAGAACAATAGCAAGTTCTCTCCTCGTCAGAAATTGTCTAACCACGTGGGAGCTCCAACACGGTTTTGAGTAATTGAAACTAGAAAGAACGTGGTATCTTCATTTTAACTTTTTAAATAACTGTGAACAGAGTGTGAGTTTAGTTTTGGTTTTTACGGTTCTAATCGTAAAACACTACGTAGAATTTTTATCACGTTATGTGTATTAGAGAATAATTGTATGGTTCTGTGCTATGTTTTTCTAATCCACAATGGAGGTGAAGTCATAAAACCAAGGGAAATTTTCTTTTTTCTATCTATTTATGCGTTTATTTATACATTAGGACGCAATTTTGAGCAATTTTACACATTGTATTCCCATTCCTCTCTCAACTTTTTGCCTCTACGGTTGTTTTGATTACAGATTAGTATATGTGCTTCAAGTACTACGATTCTTTAATCAAAAGTATGATTATATCTAAGCACCTAAAGTCATGAAGGTGATTCAGTAAGACTTGATAATCTTTAAATTAATATCGGATAAGGGAAAAAGGGGAAAAAGAAAAAGACAAAAGGGCAAAAAACAAAAACAAAAACAAAAAACCCGAAGTAAAAGGACAAGGGGTGGTATCAGATGCATTTCCCTTGGGAACGCTCTTCGAAATTCGTTACTATTTACTTTATGGTATGTTTGAGAAAGACCAAGAACCTCTTAGAATAGAAGAGAGAGAATTGATAAAGAGCCCTTTCTTGTGCTCGGTCACAGTATACACTATTATTTATTTGTTTCCTTAGGTGTCACCACCACCACATCCCAGAAGCTCTTGGAGCCTTCTCCAACCATCCAAACTCTCTAACTTCACTCTTCGAACTCTATAAAACTCCCACTCGCTACATATCTCTGTCAAGAGCAATCCAAAAGCAGCTTAATTAGCTAGTTTTATTCCCGCTAATTACAACTACTTATAATTTAAACACACAGATTAATAGGCTATCAATGGCTTTGGCTCGTTTGTTCTTGAAGAATTTGCACCACAGAGTGCTCTCTACGCCTTCTTTTGCTGCCACTTCTTTTCTGGGTCATGGTGCCGGTGAGAGAGCTGCCACTATTGGTGGCGCCCAGAGTTTTTCCGCTGACAGTGCTGGGAATACTGATAAGGTGGCTAGTGAGACCTCAGACGGAAAACAGGTCTCCGTTTCTGATAGCGAAAAATCAAGATCATTTTTCTCAAGGAGACCCGGGAAAAGAGGCCTCTGGAGGAGGAACCGAGGAGATTTTCCTCCTGCCCATCTTGGTAGTACTCTAATCTCTGCTCTTTCATCTCTTATTTTCTGTTGTTCAAATTCACCAAACCAATACATTTAGATGAAACAATACTCGACCAGAACAAGAAATATACCATAGGAACATACAAGGGTTTTATAGTGTTGTTATCACAAATTTCATACAAAAAAGCCTTTGGTCACAAATAGGTTAGGTGTTTTGTGACAAAATACTATTGTCACGTTAACATACACTGGACTTGATCATTATGTATATTTGATATTAGGTTATTGACGAATTGTGACTAAAATAGCGACGTAACTAATAGTTATAGTTATATTATAAGAACTGGCGTGACCAAACTGTTGGTCAAAATTTATAAATTCCAATGTTTGGTGGTACTGGGGCAGAATTCTTCCCTTCAGGCCTTGGAAACGTGCTGATGCAAGCGACGGAAAACGTGAGCAGGCTGTTCGAGAGCCTAAACGTGTCGCCGTGGTCGCTGTCTGGCCGAGTGAAAGAGCATGACAAGTTCTACAAGCTGAAGTTCGACGTGCCGGGCCTGAGCAAGGAGGACCTGATGATCACTGTGGAGGACGGCGTTTTGACGATAAAGGGGGAGCACAAGGAAGAGGAGGAGGATAAAGATGGTTCGAACGACGACGAGTTTTGGAGCTCGTCGAGGTATGCTTACTACAATGCTAGCCTCTTGTTGCCTGAAGATGCCAAGGCTGATGAAGTCAAAGCGGAGTTGAAAGATGGTGTGTTGTGTATTACCATTCCCAGAACTGAGAAGCCTAAAAAGGACGTGAAGGAGGTCCAAATACACTGATCATGAGAGCTATATATATCTTTGTGTGTCTTTACATGTGTGTATAATGCACAGCATAATCCACCTTAGGAAAGCCTCTTGTGTGTCCCTTTAATTCGCCCCCCCCCCCTTTTTTTTTCCCGGTTTGTGATGATACAAATGGCGGTTGTTTTTGTTTTTGTATTTTTATTTTATTTTTCCTTTTTTTGGTGGTTTCTAAGGATGGAAAAAGAATTAAAAAAAAAAAAGCTTAGGCGGGTGCCTTTGAGTAGTTTGTTCTTCTTCTATATATGACCTATTATTTTTTGTAAGAAGGTTGAGAAGGAAAACATCGGCTTAAGGTTGAAAATATGAAACGATTGCTATTAGAATTTCCCACGGGAATTAATTAGCAGATTTTTGTCTTTGAAGCGTTTGATACAATTACCGCCACCAACATCATGTCAGACGCACACATTGTGCCAATGTTATCGAAAATTAATGAAAATTAATATGTTGCATTAACACAGGTGAGAAACGAAAAACATAAAATAAGAGTAATTTATGCTTGCTTGGATACACTTCAGTTTCTTTATTATTGTTTTTAAGAGGAAAATAGTGGTTGCTTTGTCTTTTTTTTTTTAAGAACAAAATAATGGTTGCGTCTTCTCAAATTTTTTACTTTTTAATTCATTTTTAAAAAAAGAAAATAAGAGTTTTCCCAAACAATTTGGAGTTCAGTATGCATGTAGGCTAATGGTTTGATTAGGGATAGGGTTTGGAAATTTTTTGAAGAGGGCATACACTAAAAATTTAGTTAATTTTGAAACACATTAGTTAATATAGACTAATATAGAATTAAAAAGGATATTTAAAGTGATACCAAAGATAAATTATCCAAAATGTGGGTAAAATTTTGTACTTCAAAATAATATAAATAATGTTCATAAATTTAAAAAGAATTGGTAGGTCATATTAGGGATATTGTTGAATTTCTTTTTATAGAAAAAGAGAGCAAAAACTATAATTACAAAAATTTATGGGGCAAATAAAATAAAAAATTGATATTTTTAAATAAAATGGAGGGAAAGTATAATTTAAAAAAAAGGTTTTATTAAAAAATGACCAAATTTTGGATATATTTTAAGTAAATGTCTATTTTTCCAAATATTATAGCAAAATAACCGATAAATCAGTAACTATGTAATATCTATCTCCAACTTATTGATTTTTATTCAATGGTCCTGATGTACATGTTTAAAGATACGCGTATTACACTTGATTTTCCCTCGCAGGACCCCATTTCGAACCAATATACCCGATTCTCTCTATCGTCCGTCTAATTCCTAAATAACCCATTAATCAAAATATTGTGTCACGAGTCATTTTCTCAAATACCTTGCCGGCATCATTAAATTTCCTCGCTTTGAACAATCCAATAATGAGGGGATTGTATGCAACAATGTCACGACTATACCCATTAAGTTTGTTGGTGATGTTCTTACCAGCCGTCCACGTGTCTCTGAACTGCAGTCGAGATATCCACCAACTGTCCACGTATCCTTGCTATCCCGAAATGTCTTTAGCTTCGGACTGAGACAGAGAAGCGGGGGTGGCCACCTGCAAAGATTCTCCGATACTTAAGTCAGTGATTTATCCCTGAGATTGAACAGCAAGGATTCTTTGTAAATGTTTTTTGTATATTGTATTGTCTCTTGTATATCTCTTTAGGGAGGAAACAAGACTTATATGTATAATCCTGGAACTGGGAACTTTCTCGCAATTAATCCTAGGATCGAGTACCTTTTTCTATCATGACTTACTCCAGAAATCACAGGTCGTGATTACCGTAACCTCCCTTGCATCATCGCGGCCTGTTTTCCGCCGTCTCCTACGACTCCAGCCTGTCAGGGGTGAGATTTTGACAAGCCACCGCTCTGTCAGGACGACTTACCCAATGCGCGCTCTTATCCAGGATCGCATTAAATGCTCTGTCTGGGTTTAGAGTGGTGAGCTACTTCCCACGGTATTCTGGCGGAAGACCCTTAAGGCTCCTAACCCCCAGCTGTCGAGGTAAGAATCAGATTGGGCCGAATCCATCCAGGGTTTGGGATGGGTTTGGCCCTGGCTTCGGACAGCCCATAGGCCTATGCGGTACCACGTGCGACTCGCGTGGCCTTTAATCAGTCACTCTGGACACGTGTCGGACGGTGTTCCCCGCTTGTGACCTGTTCTGCCACTTAATCATCTACGTGGTGTATGTTTTAGGAACGGGTCCCACAATTGCCCACATTTCCCTATTTGATAGATTCGTATCGATCAAGTGGAGAAATCGTTTCTCCGGTCCTCCAATTCGAGGGATACATGTGGCTCCCCCACCGTCACTCCTCCCCAATTGTCGATGTTGGGGCACGCCATCCTGTGTCATAATTTTTTCAAAATTTTGAAATTCTAACGCCTCCGTCTTCCTTGCCCTGCTCTTCTCCAGGAAAAACTCTTCGGCTCCCCCTCTATAAAAGCCGCATTTACACTCATTTCTTACTTTACCAAAATCTTAAAGTATTCCAGCTTTCACAAATCTTAGGGTTTCCACATCTCCCTTTTTCCAGAACCTTTCGTCTTCTTCGACCGCACCTAACACGATGGCCCTGAATCTGAGTCAAAAACTCTGCCCCGTTGTGGATTTCGAATTAGGGTCGTTGAGGAGGCAGCTTTGCTTCCCCGGCGGAGTCAGTTTAGAGAGGGTCGACGGCCCGGCGGACTGGTACCTTTACTTCTCTGCTCCGGAAGGCTCTATCGTCCTGGGGAGGAGACATCTGGAGTGGTTGCGGTTTCCTCTTCCTCCCTTGGTCCACCATTTCTTTAGTCTTACGGGGATTCATCCGATGCAGCTCAATGCTAACAGAATCATTTTCCTGATGGGGCTTTCTGCCTTGTCTGTCCTCCTCAACACGCATATTAACCTAGAATACCTTTACTCCTCTGCTCTGGAAGGCTCCATCGTCCCGGGAAGGAGACATCTGGAGTGGTTGCGGTTTCCTCTTCCTCCCTTGGTCCACCACTTCTTTAGCCTTACGGGGATTCATCCGATGCAGCTCAATACTAACGGAATCATGATCCTGATATAGCTTTCTGCCTTGTCTGTCCTTCTCAACACGCATATTAACCTAGAAGTGGTTTTCCATGCCTATAAGCTTATCCTCATCCCCAAAAAGGGCTCTTACCCCACTTTCTATCTCCAGCCGCTCTCGGGGCACCACATCTTCTAGGGCTTGCTGAGGTCGGACAAGCAGTGGGACTCTCATTCCAAGATATACGCCGTCGGAGGGGCGTGGTGCTCTCCCTGGGTAAACGAAGAGTGTTTTCAAATCCCCTCGTTCTTTCTGCAAAGTAAGTACTGGGTCGTGAATTTTGGGTCCATGCATATTTCGTCCGTTTTTACTCATGACATTTTACCTTGTGCAGCCTCTATGGAGGAAAGCAAGTTCAAGCCTCGGCTATCGGCGGGTCGACTCCAGGAGCTGGAGGGAATCATCCTCTTCGGGTCATCTGGGGATTGCCGACACATCCAGGCTATCCTGAATACCCAGGTGATGAACATGATACCAAGGATGGTCTCATATCTCCTCTTCCCGCTAGACACGTGGGTCATCACTAAGTACCTTCAGAACCAGCTTGATGCCTCCGCCCTGAACCAGTTCTGTCGGGATGAGCAGGGTCGCATCGCCATAGTGGGCCGTCAGATCACGGCCTTGAGCTAGTTGGCGGGTCCCAATGACTTGGTGGCGCCGGCCAGCCACGAGCTAGAAGAAGCGGTGAAGCTCATGGCCGAGGAGTGTGCCAGGCTCCGTAGAGAGGAAACCACTGCCCCTAAGAGGGCTAAGGGTGAGTTCATTTTTGTATCTTGGGGCTCCGTCGGTCAGGTCATGGCTGCGTTTTAACCATGTTACTTGCTCTTTGCAGGTTCGAACGCAGGCCCTTCGGCAGACTCCTCCCCGGTCAAGGGGAATACCGCTATGCATAAGGCTCGCACCAATTTCCCCACTGGTCGGCGTTCAGTGGTGTCCTCAGAGGACGAGGCCTCGGGAGTTGTCATCCCAAGAACAGGCTCAGACGACGACCTGGAAGGTCTGTTCGTGACCGAGGATGAAGCACCGGTAGTGCCAACTCCCGAGGCGGGTAGGCTCGTGGTCCGGGAGGCACCGACCATAAAGATTATGCATGGCAAAGGAGCGCCCTCGAGCCTGCCCGATGAGCCTTCTGCGCCGACCTCTTTTGCCCCCAGCTCTGGCTCAAAGGCAGGAGCGGGGTCTGGTGCCGCCTGCTCCCGTGGAGAGATTGCTGAGCTCAGCGTAAGGGCTCCGAGGTTGAAGTCTCGGCTGTCTTCCCTTCCCTTGGTCTCCAGAAGCGGGATTGTGAACCTGTTTTATCCAAGAGGGAGGAGAGCCCGGTAGGAAAGAGAGGCAGAACCGCCCCTGCTTCTGACAGCAACGATGACGAGGCTACTTGACTCTTATGAGGAGGAGGAAGTCCGTGCGAGGCGGCGATGCTGGTTGAGACAAGACCGAAAAATCACACTAGGGCATTCCTTCGGCGGAGGTGGCGGCCGAAGCTGCTGACGCAGTAGCGGTCGTCGTAGCTTCTTCTGTTGAGGGTGCGCCCGGCGACGCCGCACTCTTCACCACCACCACCTTTGCCACTTCGAGGGCATCGAAAGAAGTCGTTGGAGTGCATCCGATAGGGGGTGAAGGTGCCCTCGTTGTCGGCGGGGTGGTCCGGTGTCGCCCGCTCCCATGGAGAGATTACTGAGCTCAGTGGAAGGGCTCCGAGGTTGAAGTCTCGGCTGTCTTCCCCTCCCCCGGTCTCCACGAAGCAGGATCGCAAACCCAATTCGTCTAAGGGGGAGGGGAGCCCGGTGGGGAAGAGAGGCAGAACCGCCCCTACTTCTGACAGCGACGACGACGGGGCTACTTTGACTCTTATGAGGAGGAGTAGGTCCATGCGAGGCGGCGCGTCTAAGGATGCTGGTCAAGACAGGACCGAAAAATCACACCAGGGCGTTCCTTCGGCGGAGTTGGTGGCCGAAGCTGCTGACGCAGTAGCGGTCGTCGTAGCTTCTTCTGTCGAGGGTGTGCCCGGTGACACCTCACTCTCCACCGCCACCATCTTTACCACTCCGGGGGCGTCGAAAAAAGTCGCTGGAGCGCATCCGGTGGGGGGTGAAGGTGTCCTCACGGTCGGCGGGGTGGAATCGCGTTCCTCAGATGCGGACAACGCCCAGGGAGAAGGTGCAGCTACGAAGCCCGAGCTGGAGGTGCTCTCCTCGGAGAATGTAGAGTTTGTGGCCAGCCGCAGCATCACACAGGTTTGTTTCATCTTACTGTAAGCAACAGGGTCTTAGCATCCTCTCTGACCACTAACTCCTCTTTCTCGCACTTTACAGCTAGCTTCCGTCCAGTCCTTCTACTCTACTCGCATTAGTGAGCTGACCGGGTAGCTGAACACCCGTGCCATAATGGCCGAGTAGAGCGAGGCCGCCCTTGCCACGTTGAGGGCAGATTTCGACTTGTACCGGAGCCTGGACGAGGCTAGGGTCAGCAGCGTGGTGGCCCACGCTTTGAGCATCGAAAGGGTCAGGCGTGAGGAGCTGGTCGCCGCGTTGGCCGAGGCAGAGATCGCTACATTGGTCCAAACTAAGGCTGCCAAGTTGACCTAGGTCGAGCTCCAGGCCAAGGAGCAGGAACTGTAGAATGCGGGGGTGGAGATGGGTCTGGCTTTCATCGCTCACGACAGAGCCGTCGACGAGGCCAAGGAGGTGAGGAAAGCCGAGGCGAAAGTCAAACTTGAGGCCAATTCTTTGCAGCGTAGGCTCGACCGGTCTAACAAGATAATCCGACATCTATATTCGGATCACAAAAAGCTGATGGAGGCTCATGTCGAGTTGTCTCGCAAACGTGGCGAAGATCTCGCCGATATTAACAATCTTTTGATCGACTTATCGCAGCGGCAAGCGGAACTGAGGCTAGCTGCACTGAGGGATAGACTGGCAGACGCAGAGAAGCTGAAGACAAGGTACCAGAGACAGGTGGATGTCCTTTCTACGGAGAGCTACAGGTCTGGCTGGGAGAATAGGGAGTTCGAAGGCCATGTAGAGATGGTAATGCCATACCAGTTCAATGAGCAGAAAAGCATCGAGAGGGACTATTATTCCATCAGGTACTACATGCAGCAGTTAGGGGACGAGATTAATATCTTGTACCCTGCTGATGTGTTGAAGATGCTCGACGAAGATAAAGATGGGCCCTCTACATCTGCTTCTGTCGCCAAGGAGACCATCCCCGCTCCGAGTCCGCCAGAACAAGCTATGGAGGTCTCTGGGGATCAGCCTAGCGAGGGCGCCTTGACGGGTAGAGGGCCAAGCACGATCATCTTGTCCAACGACGATTCTGATTCCGCTGCAACTGGCCCAAGCTTCGAAGCTGGCGTCGCTTCCCTCCCTGAAGGTAACTAGGGACTCTCTCCCTTATGTACATTTGTAAAGTGTTGACCACTCCGTATAGAGCTGACCTATGTTGCAAGAAATTGTTTAAATAATAAAACGGCGCATTCTTCTCACGCTTATTCTATGTGATCTATTGTATTCATTATTATATTATTTTTGTTGCTTGCATCCGTGGTCAGGGTCAGGCATCGTATACGATGCCATTCCTTTGTCGGCGGTTTGCCCAGCCTCCGGATCTAGCCCAATCGTATGTGATACGGAGTTAGTAGCGAATTCCCCTCATGTTACGACCGACGAGGTCAGCTCCAGAGATCAGGACGTGAGTTCTGGCTCACTCGACTTTGAGAATGTGTAACTTCCGTTATGACTCATCTTAGCAGAATATGATCTGCGCGTATGGCTGGACTTCTTCGACCTTAAATGGGAACATGCTAGGAACCAACTCCAAGGATTGGTCGACAACTGTTTGGACCCGTCGCTTCAGAGGAGGAGGCCTGGGCTTGGCTCTTTTCGAGAACGAACAGGACGTTACCACTCCGACGTGTCCTTGGGAGTCTGCCCGAGACCTGCTCCTTAAAAATAGAGACACCAGGTCCACGTCTGTGCCGACCACGCATCTTGTAATCTAAACAATAATAAACAAAATTTGGTTGTAATTTCTGCTTTCACGCTTAGTCTTGCTCAGACCTACTTCCAATGGGTAGGTCTTGGTTCCGTTCACTTCCTGCCCACGCTTAGCTAAGGCACTCTCTAGGGAGGATCTGCTTCCAACGGGTAGACCCTGACCCCTTTTTTCTTTTGCCCCTGCTTAGCTTAAGTGCTCTCTAGGGAGGGTATACTTTCAACGGGTAGACCCTGGTCCCGTTCGCCTTTGGCCTGAGCGTAGCTAAGGTGCCCCCTAAGATCATCGACAAGCGACGTGATCCCTGTGGCGCAATTCTTGGCAAGGTCCACTGGCAAATGTTTTATTGCACAACTCAATCCCCTCCGCGTGTTTTTTCGAGCCATCGGCAATTATTTTATTGCGCGAGTTGATTCCCATAGCGCGATTCTTACCGAGGTCTGCTGGCAAGCATTTGACTGTGTAGCCTGATCCTCTTCATGCATTTTCCCGGCCATCGGCAAGCATTCTATTGCACGATGTGATTCCCATAGCGCGATCCTTACCGAGGTTTATTGGTAAGCATTTGACTGCACAGCCCGATACTCTTCGTACGTTTTCTCGGGTCGTTGGCAAGCGACGTGATCCCCATAGTACGATTTTTATGAGGTCTGCTAGCAAGTTTTTGGTTGCGCAGCTTTTTCTTCTACGTACGTTTTCTCGGGTCGTCGGCAAGCGAGTGATCCCTGCAGCACGATCTTTGACGAGGTCTACTGGCAAGTTTTTGATTGCATAGCTCTTTCCTCTTCGTATGTTTTCTCGGGACGTCGACAAGCGACGTGATCCCCGCGGTATGATCTTTGACGAGGTCTACTGGCAAGTTTTTTGGTTGTGCAGCTCTTTCCTCTTCGTACATTTTTTCGGGTTGTCGACAAGCGATGTGATCCCCGCAGTACAATCTTTGATGAGGTCTGCTAGCAAGTATTTGGTTGCGCAGCTCTTTCCTCTTCGTACGTTATCTCAGGTCGTCGGCAAGCGACGTGATCCCCGCAGTACGATCTTTGATGAGGTCTGCTGGCAAGTATTTGGTTGCGCAACTCTTTCCTCTTCGTACGTTCTCTCGGGTCGTCGACACGTGCCGCAGTACGATTTTTATGAGGTATGCTGGCAAGTTTTTTGTTGCGTAGCTCTTTCTTCTTCGTACGTTTTCTCGGTTCGTCGGCAAGTGACATGATCCCTGCAGTATGATCTTTGACGAGGTCTGCTAACAAGTTTTTGGTTACGCAGCTCTTTCCTCTTCGTACGTTTTCTCGGGTCCTCGACAAGTGACGTGATCCCCACAGTACGATCTTTGACGAGTCTGCTGGCAAGTTTTTGATTGCGCAACTCTTTCCTCTTCATACGTTTTCTTGGGTCGTCAGCAAGCGACGTGATCTCCGCAGTACGATCTTTGATGAGGTCTGCTGGCAAGTTTTTTCTTGCGCAGCTCTTTCTTCTTCGTACATTTTCTCGGGTCGTCAACAAGCAACGTGATCCCCGCAGTATGATCTTTGATGAGGTATGCTAGCAAGTTTTCAATTGCGCAGCTCTTTCCTCTTCGTACGTTCTCTCGGGTCGTCGGCAAACGACGTGATTCCCGCAGTATGATTTTTATGAGGTCTGCTGGCAAGTTTTTGGTTGCGCAGCTCTTTCCTCTCGGGTCATCGGCAAGCGATGTGATTCCCGCAATATGATTTTTATGAGGTCTGCTGGCAAGTTTTTGGTTGCACAACTCTTTCCTCTTTGTATGTTTTCTCGGGTCATCGGCAAGCGACGTGATCCCCGCAGTACGATTTTTATGAGGTCTGCTGGCAAGTTTTTGGTTGCACAGCTCTTTCCTCTTCGTACGTTTTCTCAGGTTGTCGGCAAGTGATGTGATCCCTGCAGTACGATTTTTATGGGGTATGCTGGCAAGTTTTTGGTTGCGCAGCTCTTTACTCTTCATACATTTTCTCGGGTCGTCGGCAAGTGATGTGATCCCTATCGTATGATCTTTTGCACGAGTGGCCCGTGGGTCTAGCATTGTGGGCAGACCCTTTTACATAGTAATCCAAAGCATAAATCCATGGAGTGGAAACCCTCACCTTTTTTGGAATTAAGTTGTTTAATAATATAAGCATTCACATGTGTCTTACAATATTTACACGTATCTTACACGTAATACTTCTTCAGGTATTGAGCATTCCACGTGTTTGGCAGGCTCTTCCTGGTCTTGAGTTCTTTCAGGACATATGCACCATTGCCAAGCGCCTTGATTACCTCGTAAAGCCCGACCCAGTTAGAGTCTAGCTTCGAGGAATTCCCCGTTCTGACCTTCAAGACCCAATCGCTGGCATTAAATCGGCGAGCGCTAACCTTCTTTACATAGTAGAACCTGACCTGCTTATGGTACGAGGCCAGATGGACCAGGGCCATGTCCCTTATTTCTTCTAGGAGGTCTGTGTTGCAACTTAGCTGCTGCTCGTTCAGTGAGGTGTCTTCTACCACTTCGGAGTGAAGGGTCGAGAGGCCAATCTCTGTCGGGATCACAGCTTCCGACTCGTAGACCATGGCGAATGGTGTTCTTCCCGTTGACCTCCACTTCGTGGTTCGATGGGCCTATACGACGGCCAGTAGCTCTTCTAACCATTCCCCTTTGGCCTCCTGCAAGTTCTTTTTTATATTGCTGAATATGGCCTTGTTTGTTGCTTCTGCTTGGCCGTTCCCCTGAAGGTAATTTACAGATGAGAAGCTGAGCCTTATATCGTACAACTCACACAGTTCTTTTAGCTTCGCGTTCTAGAACTGCGTGCCGTGATCGGCGTGTATCTCTCTAGAGATCCCGTACTGGCAAATTATGTTTTTCCAAATGAAGTTAATCGTGTCTGCCTTATTGATGGTTACGTAGGCTTCAGCTTCTACGCATTTTTTGAAATAATCAGTGGCCAACAGGATATACCTTTTTCCCTTTGGACTTCTGGGGAGTTCTCCGATGATGTCTAGGCCCCATTTAGCGAAAGGCCAAGGAGTTATGTTTGAATGGAGTTCCTCCGCAGGTTAGCACTTCACAGGGGTGAACCTCTGGCACTTGTCACATTTCTTGACAAACTGGGCCGCATCGGTCATCATGTATGGCCAGAAGTATCCAGCAGTCAAGGTCTTGTGGGCGAGACTGCGCCCGCCAGAGTGGTTGCCATATGTTCCTTCGTGGATTTTTTCCATCAGTTTCTGTGCTTCGATAGGGCCTACGCACCTCAGCATTGGTCCCATCGTTGATCTCCTATACAGTCGGTCTGCCACTATAGAATACTGGGCAGCCTTCAGTCTGATCAACCTCGCTTTTTGGGGGGTCTGCGGGTAGGTTCTCTGGCACTAGATATTGGGTGATGGGTCTCATCTAGCCCTCATCCTCGGAGTCGGCTGCAAATATATGGCGCGCAGAGGCTTCCAAGAGGCCTTTTGTGTTTTCGCCCTCTAGTAGAATCTCCGTATGCTCGGTTGCTCCCCCTATCGAAGTGCTTTTAGCTACTTCACTGGCCTTTTGGTTCATCTTCCTGGGTATTTGTCTGATATCGAACCTGCTGAAATGGGCTTTCGCCCCCATTACCCGGGAGAAGTACCTATGCAACCTTGGCTCTTTTATTTCGAAGTCTCCCCTGACCTGACCCACGATCAGCTGCAAGTTAGTTTTTACCACGATGTCCTCCACTCCGAAGTGTAGAGCCAATTCAAGGCCTTGCAGCAACGCCTCTTACTCCGCCTTATTGTTTGTCGCCTAGAAACCGAGCCTCAAAGCTTTCTCTACCCTGAGTCCTGCCGGGGTCTGCAAGACTATCCCGATACCTGACCCTCAACCGTTTGGGAGGTCTAGCGCCTGACCGGGAAGATAGCCGCCCTCAGCCGTTTTGTCTCCAAGATGTCCAACTGATGTAAGCCCTTCTTCCAGTATATAAAGAAAAGCCCCACGATCGTCTGGGGGGAGGAGCAGGACAGGGCACTGACAGAACTCAAGCAGTACTTAAGTCATCCACCTATCCTAGCTTCCCCAGTAGAAGGGCAACGCCTGTATGTGTATTTGGTAGTGTCCGAAGTAGCGATCAGTGTCGTGCTATTCGTCGAGGAAGACGGCAAGCAGAAGCCTGTGTTTTACACGAGCCGCATGCTCTTGGATGCCGAAACACAATGTAGTATGGCAGAGAGACTGGTCCTAGCTTTAGTTAACACTAAGAAGAGACTCAGGCAATACTTTGAGGTGCACCCGGTAACGGTGTATACAGATTTCTCCATTCGGCAAATCTTGGCCAAGCCGGACCTGTCGGGACGATTAACCACCTGAGCCATCGAGTTGGGGATATACGACATCGAATATCGGCCTCGAATAGCGAAGAAAGGGCAAGTCATGGCGGACTTCTTGGTAGAAATCCAGTCCTCCGGCGAGCCACATGACGACGATAGAAGGGAGGTCACGGTAATCACGACCCGTGATTTCTAGAGTAAGTCATGATGGAAAAAGGTACTCGATCCT
>JXTB01000532.1:194389-204764 GCA_002914805.1 Parasponia andersonii | reverse complement strand
AGCACCAACAGTTTGGCGCCGTCCACTACGACTCCAGCCTGTTGGGGGTGAGATTTTGACAAGCCGCCGCTCTGTCAGGATGACTTGCCCAATGCGCGCACCTACCCAAGATCGTATTAAATACTCTGTCTGGGTCTAGAGCGATGAGCTGCTTCCCACGGTATTCCGGCAGAAGACCCTTGAGGTTTCCGACCCCCAACTGTCGAGGTAAGAATCAGATTGGGCCAAATCCATCCAGGGTCTGGGATGGGTTCGGTCCTGGCCTCGGATAGCCCGTGGGCCTATGTGGTACCACGTGCGACTCGCGTGGCCTTTAATCAGTCACTCTGAACACGTGTCGGACTGTGTGTCTCGCTTGTGACCTATTCTGTCACTTAATCATTTACGTGGTGTATGTTTTAGGAATGGGTCCCACAGTATTGTATTTCACTAAGATCTTTATAGCATCATCTATTCAATACGACAATAAGTGAATTCGCTTGGTTCATTACCATAATCTTTCAATTCATCCCATATAAAATAGTGCATCTTTCACCTTCATAACAAAGCAAAGAACACCAATAATATTACAAGTGCACAAATCTAGAGTCCGGACCTATTAAACCCTTCATCTCTTTGAAAAGATTCAAAATACTCAAATCATTGAACACCCAAAACCGTGAATGCATATATATATATATATATATATATATATATATATATATATAGTTGTTAATCTAATAGGTATTTTTTTTTAACCTATGGGTATGTATTTTTTTTTTAGTCATTAGATTACCATCTAATGGTGATCCAATGGATATAATGAAGTACATNAATGAAAATTTAGCATATATATTTTTTTATTGTAAAAAGTAAGAGAGAGAAAAAGCATTAATAATGCACGTCTTTTCATGCACTTCATTATAGTCATTGGATCACCATTAGATGGTGATCCAACGGCTAAAAAAAAAATACCTACCCATAGATAAAGAAAAAAAATACCTATTAGATTGACAACCATATATATATATATATATATATATCCATCTCAAACCTCTTTTTTTCTCTCACTTATCAAAAACCCATTTAAATTCTCTTCTCATATCCATTTTTCTAAGAGCACTAAGCAATTCATTATAGGCAATATAATTAGGTAGTTGGGTTTTGTCCTATAGAAGCTTAAAGAAGATTGATAAAGGCAAACCCACCTGATTTTTCCTCACCAAAGCGATGAAAACAAAGTTATACATCTGGGTATTCGAGCTAGTCCCTAGTTCTTGCATAACGTCCAACATTTCCAAGGTAGAGTTGAACTTACCGGACTAAATAAAGGCGTCGAGCAAGGCTTTGAAGGTCTTTGAGTCCACAACGACGTCGTCTTGTTTCATGGAGTGGAGTAAGTCCAGGACCTCTTGGAGATAAAATGAATTGAGTATTACCCACCTGTGGATGCAGATCACATGGATGTGAGCCCAATTTTTTCTCAAATAAAATCATTCATCGCGGCGGTTGATTTTAAATCCGATGGTGCACAAATTCCGGCCCTACATAAGGCTTTATTTCCACGACCCTACTATAGACGTGCCCTATAGGCATATATACCAAGGGCAAGAATATACGAACCTGACTATTTAGCTATAAAAAAAAGAATGAATATTTATTGAAATCAAGTGAAACAATTGGATGTCTACCGAAATTTATCTGAAACAAATAAGGGGGCACCGCCCTTGAAGTGGCTCAGTCAGTGGGTCTGATTCTGAGCCCATTATAACACTTATATCTTCATCATGACACAATTATAGTTTTATTTATTTATTTTTTGGGATTTACCCGAGCAATGAGTTTTGCACTTTTGTTTCCTCCTCATATGTGAATAAATAAAGAAGTTTTGAGCCCCTCTCTAAATATCTGGCTTTGTATGTGATTCTTAATCTATCACGGCAAGAACACCAAAATCCTTTAGGCCCTTAGCTCGGATGAATGCTAATTTTTCTCAGAAAAATTATGTAGATGATTAATTTTTTAAATTAGTTTTAAGAGATATCCATATTTTAAAAGCTATAGTAAAATGTCCATTTTAAAAAAAATTTAGTTGTGAAATGTATTATATTTCTATTTTTGCCATTAATTAAGTTGGACATTTAACTATAAACTTTTAAATTTAATCATATATTAAATTTTTGGACAAAAAAAAAAAGAATCAAATTACTAATCAGACCAACATTAGGCTTGAACTAGTGTTATGGATGGCTCAATCCTAAACAACAATGAGTGGGCCAAATTGTGCTATAGGTTTTAGCTCGACAAGTGCTTATGTTTTAAAAAAAATAAATAAAATTTCCCCTACCCGGCCTGTACTTTTGGAAAAGTGGGTTGTGGGCTGCGTTGAAAGAGTGATGCCGCTAGTAACTCTAATTTATGTTATTGGGAGAGAAATTTATACTCAATTTCCGTTTATATAAATTATTTTTATAAATATTTATTTTTAATTTTATTTTCAAAAAAATCTCTTTTCATAGTACATATTTCATATGTAAATATGAGTGATATATATTTACAATATAAATTTTTGACCATGCGGTATACATTTCATGTATAAAATATAAATAATATTTATATTTTTCATTATAAATTTGATCTATAGTATATATTTTGAAATGAGTACTAATTTTAAGTATAATTTTTTTTTTCATAAAATGTGTTCTACAATATATATTTGTGTATGAAATATATACCACGGTATAATATCTCATATATAAAACACTATTAGTCTACATTTTTAATAAAGCGGGTATAAAAATGAGCATTCATGAAATAAAAATAAAAAATAGATGTTTACAAAAATATAGTTTTGAAAATGGGCATGAACTTTTGCCTTATTTGAAGAAGAGAAATAAATACTTTTTTTTTTGGTATTTGAAGAAAGTTGAAAAGATGAATAGATTTTTAATTATTAAATTCATAAAATTACTATTACCAATTGGTATGGGAAGGACGTTTGAAAGGATAAAAGAGATTGTGACATTTACCGCCCTCACCTTCTCTTTTTTCCCTCTCATGTCATCACTTCAAAGATGAATAGACTCAATTTTGTGTGCCACGAAGGGCTCTCACCCCTTCAACTTTTCTTCTCTTGTCAAAAAAATATTTTAACTCTGTTTTCACTGTTCTAACTTCTTTATTTCTCTACTAATATTAGTTCTCCTTGTCTACAATAGAGGAACTCAGCTTATAAGCTATCTTAATAATTGGCCAATTTATAAACTAGTTCTAGGCTCAAACGTCAGCCTAGAGTGGGGCAAGGTGACCTGTAAAAATTATCTCCAAGACTATGTTTGGTAGGAAGAAAGAAAGTAGAAAAAATAAAGACAAAAAATATAAAAGATAGAAAATGTATCACATATATAGTTATTTGGTATCTAAAAAGAAAAGAAAATTATTTTTTTTTCTAAAATAATTATTTCACCATTTACATTATTATTTTAAAAAGATAGTTTTGTAATTAAACTCTTTTTTTTTTTATTAACCAAACCATTTTAGTTTTTTTCCCTCATTTGCTCTCTAATTTGGGGGAAAGTTTTTATTGCCTTATCTAATTTTTTTTCCTTCTTTTTTCTCTTTTATTTCTTCTTTATTATCTTTTTTTTTTCCTAACGGACAATTTTTTTTTCTCTTAACTTTTTTATCATTTTTTTTCTCACTTTTCCTTTTTACATACATATAGGGGTGGCAATTTGTGTTTTGTCATATTTAACCTAATTAAATCGTGTTGTTAACAGGTTAATTTATATGTCACTTGTTTAATGAAAATGCCGTACAAATTGATGAGTCAAAACGTATATAAATAGTATAATTATTAGTTTATCCAGTTTTTTTAATTAATTTTTACTATAATAAGAGAAATTAGTTCATTAACTTTATGTTTTTTATTTTATCTACGAGAAATTTATGAAAAAAATATTTTTTTAAAAAAAAATATTATTTAATTTAATTTATTAAAAAAAATATTTAATCGTGTCGATTTGAATCAATTTAATATCAAATAAGTTCAATTATTCGTGGGTTTCCAGTCATGTTATACCTATACTGCACCCTGCATACATAGCCTTAGCCTTAAAGGTGACATTAAATATTGGCACTTCTAATAGTTTCCTTTGACTATTTCCAAATTTCAATAAATAGGAAAAAAATTCCTTTGACTTCGTCATTGAACCTTTCTTTTGTAAATAAAACCATTTTGTACTTGGATTGTTAATTGTTATCAATTTTTAGATCCTGTTGATATGGACGTTGAGGTAGCCGTGTAATTCATAAACATAATAAATGATTAAATTACTCCATTCCTCTTCTAAAAGAGAAGTCTACTAATGTTACCTGAATTGTATTACTTTTATCCAAATCAAGCCCATCTCCAAATCTTCGATCCAGCCCTGTTCGATCCAGCCCTGTTTGAGGGACAAGACTAGCCAATGAAAAGACCACTGAAGCTCTGACACGTGTCGGCTGTAAGGAATGACGTTATCGTTATGATTTCAACAGTTTTGCGAGTTAAATTTGTAGAAAGTACACACAAAAACGTGTATGACAAGGGTCTTGTCACGAACAGTTTTTTTAATTATTTACTTATTTTTGTTTTTGAGGGCAATAAAGAGAGTAATATATTCCTTTCAAAAAAAAAAAAAAAGAGTAATATCTTTGCTTTGAATTCTTGTATAGTGTTTGCGTACAGAACCATGCAGAGGGGGCCGTCCTATGAGATGACTAAAGAAGGTTTGATGTGAAATCAAGACTACGGATGGAGTATTACCACTATAATAAGGTCTTTTGTCAGCAAAATGAAGCTCCTCAACATTTGTGTAGGCGTGGTGGATGTTTCATGTTTCTTTTGCAGCTTGGTCTTTGAGACGAGATGCCTCTTGGGATTTGCATATTAATATCCACTTAATTAGCACTAAAATACTAGCTTAGTCTTCTTGCTACTAAAGGAAGAGTGAAGAACTACATGAGTCAGCGTTGTTACTTTTGTAATTTGCACATAGGAGTGAAATACGTGAGATTACTTTGTAGTTTTCTTTATAATAGTGAAATTTGCAGCAATAAAGTGAATCCTATCAAGGTATAGTAAACCCTTGTAAAAAGAATAATGTTATGGCGTGCACAACATTATATACCATGTTTATTTTTTATTATCTAATTATAATTATAATTAATAGAACGAATCTAAATAATAAAAAATAACATAACATAATGTGTTTATTTTTTTATTATGTAATTATAATTAATAGAATGAATACAAAAACAAAAAAGATAAGTTCTATTAAGAAGTACGAGTCTACATATGTATATAGAGATAAAAGAGGCAAGAAAGGCGTATATTCCAAAGGGAAAAGGCTAAACTAATCTGACACATCTTTATACATGTTCTTTTTGTGGACAATAAAAATGAAAATACAGTTTCCTATGGACTTGTTTGTTTGGTAACTACTTGTTTCAATAGTTTTTTATTTTGTTTTTTTAATCAAAAAAGTAGAAATATTTTTCAAAAATATGTTTAGTAAAACTATTTTTATTTTTCGTTTTTGTAATTTGACAACAAAATTTTTAAAATTTTGAAAACAAAAATTTTTTACTTTCAAAATTTTTTAAATAATTTTGTAAGAATACTAGTATCAAAATTCAAACATATCTAGACTCACGTCACCATTTTTTTAACATTTTCTATTTCTCTTATCATTATTTATCTCTATGGCGTCATATAAAAGTGGTATTTTTCTAAATACTTTTAAAAGTTATAATTTTCAAAATAAAAATTTTAAAAGTGGTAATTTTAAAAATATAATTCTAAAATTTGGTAATTTGTTTTCAAATATTTTCCAAAATATTTAGAAAAGTATCACTTCTAAAGCTTTTATTTTGTTAATACCACTTATGAAATTTAGTTGGATAAATATTATTTTTTCTCTCCTATTTCTCTTTCCTTTTTCCTTTATTACTCTCCCTTTTGATTTTCACTTTTAAAACTAAAAAGTACTGGATACCAAATATATATATATATATTTTTTTAATTTTAGAAAAAACGTGCAATATTAGTACCAAACACATTTTTATTTTTGGAATGCAAAAAACAAAATAAGAAAAAGTAGTTCTATTTTTGTGTTTAAAAAAATAAAAAATAAAAAAATTACCAAACAGCATCTACTGTATCGTCCAAACTGGGGACAAAATGGTTGGTATAATTGAGGAGCAGAGGAGCTACGAGCCTTATAAACTGGTATTAATAAGAAAAGGAACAAAGACTTCCTGTGCTCCCCTGCTAACTAGTTCTCTTCTGGGAAATTAAAGCAGTCTGCTCCCGGAAGCTTCAAACATTAGTCTCTCCTCTCACTGCGCGCAGTTTCCACAGGAGGCACTAGTTTTGAATTTCCCGTTGCCAGCTTCAACTTCTGAAAAATGGTCTACTTTAAAGCAAACACTCATCGGGAAAAGCTTATGCCAAATCGATGATCTCTACCACCCGTTTTAACTCCAACAACAATAGTATCTAACATGCTCATTTTGGACCGAGCAATGTTACGTAATTATTTTTAACCAATCACGTGTTCACATGTCAATATCAATTTCGAGGTTTTACTCTTAACATGTCGTTTGGAAATAACTAAGGCTTTATGCTAAGATTTTTGATCTTTTGGAAGATGAAACAGACTGAATTTGGCAGCAGTCTCTCT
This sequence comes from Parasponia andersonii, assembly GCA_002914805.1. Classification (NCBI taxonomy): domain Eukaryota; kingdom Viridiplantae; phylum Streptophyta; class Magnoliopsida; order Rosales; family Cannabaceae; genus Trema; species Trema andersonii. Next base: position 198,060 of record JXTB01000532.1, on the reverse strand, counting down.
TCTTATCCTTATCGGTCTCACTGTCATATGGGGTTGTTCAGAGGGAGCCACCTGTACTTTTTTCTGCATGCTACCGCCCAGTCATTAACTTTGCTTAGATTCTTTTAATTACTGTTGTCTAACAGTAAAGATAAAGGACACTTTACTTTTCACCCACTTTAAGTTATTAGTCACTTGAATCAATGTTATGATGATCATCTACGTAGCAGTTTCTTTTATATTCCAGCTAATTCTGTAAATCTCAAATTTCTCAAAAGTTCAATTGATTAATAATCTTAATTCTTCTAATTAATTACAAATTATATAGTAATTGATTAATAATCTTAATTCTTCTAATTAATTACAAATTATATAGTCTTTTTAAAGGCTTGGAATTGATTATACAGTGTTAGTCCATATACGACAATACATAAATATATGTGAATTAATGAGTAGTGCTGCAAGATTGTACTATGTCTTCCATGTATACTTTAATGAAAGCTGCAATAGCGCACACTACACACACACTTGTATTGAATAAGGGTAACATGGTAAATACGGTAATAAAGTGATCATACCTAACTGTAGACAATCAAATTAGTCTCACCTGAGAGGCGTTCACTAAAAACCTCGAGTCAGAGGAAACAGTTTCCCAAAACGCCAAGAAAATTTCAACGCAAAAGCGATAAAAGCTTTGCAATTGTCGTTTAATGAGGAAACAGCCTTCAACCCTTGTCTAATTACACCCCCTCTTATTTATTAAGCTAATTTTCATTTTAGATTATAAGCTCTCAAACATCCTTTTCTTCACTGTAACATACACCAGAAAACAATATACTATCCAAACTAGTCTCTCAGAAACCTATCATCATCATATCAATATATACCACTGGTGATCCAATATTATGGCTCCACACCACCCAGAGCGCTTCAATGTTGGAGCAGTAATTACTGTGGTTTTCATCTTTGTCCTTGCAGTTCTACCACCCAAATCAGGTATATATGTAATACATATATAAATTGTTTAGTGATTAAATAGTTCTTAATATTAGAGTCTCTGTTCCTTTCTATCTACTTTCATGAATACCCTTTTCGTTTTTAGTTTTTACTGTATAGTTTTTATGGATCAAGTACTAAGACATTTATTTTGGTTTTTGAAGTGGGTTTTGAAAGAAACGAGTTAAGAGAAGAGGAGAGGAAGTTAATGGTGTTGGGTTCTAGGCCACCACAGTGTGTGAACAAGTGCTTGAATTGCAGGCCTTGTGAGGCTACTTTGGTCATTCCATCTCACCAGAAGAAGCGTTTGGAGACGTCCTCTCATGGCGAAGATGACACCTATTATCTACTCTCATGGAAGTGCAGATGTGGAAATAAGCTCTTTCATCCATGATTAATGATTTCACTTAATTTGATCTACACCTTTCGGTATATATATATGTATGTATTTATGTATTTGCTCATGAACTATTATTATATGTAACATTAGAGTGCTGCTCCACTTAAGACTGGATCTATATATTTAGTGGTTTAGAAGGCGTTGTGCGTATTTTTATTATATGTTTTTCCTATACTGCATGTTTGTACGCCTCTTTTTTCATCTCAAGAGACTAATCATGTATTGGTTTTGCTGCTTCTTTTTCCAAGTTTTTTCCCCGTATTCTTTTAAATGATTTTCGTCTGCATGTTTGCAGATTATTATGATTTTTTTTTTCTCTTAACTTAAAACTTGCTTTACTATAACTTATCATTCAATTATTATTATTATATATATGCCTCTTTCATATACTATTTACTCGATATATAATCGAGATAGCGAAGTGCTAAATAACCAAGAGAGTTGAGACGATTAACTAGGATTTTCATTTTCAAATCCGATTTTTTTTTCTGTGGGAATTTTGGTAAATACCCATTTTAAGGTTGACGATTGAAAGTTTTGTACATATATTGCTTTTATTCAGATATTTGAATAGTACAAGGAGACTCGGATGTCTCCCAATCTTCAATCACCCACCGTAATGACTGAGGTTAAAACTCAATTATTAATTTTGATCTTGATTTGCCTCTCCCTCAAAACTAGTGTATTTGTCTATTTTTCTTTTCTTGTTAAGAAGTAAATCTTCCCAATTATCCACTTTAGTCACTAAGGTAAGTAAAGAGAAAAAAAAAAAAACGATTTTTCTTTCCCCAAAACAACATATTTTTCAGGTGGATAAATTATTTGTCCACTTTTAAGCTCAAAATCCAGTGAATGTTCAAATTTAAACGTTAAGGTTATAAATTAACTAATTAGATAACTTTTGAATACCAAAATTGCCGTCATCAAAGCCTGCAGTTTTTTTTTTTTAAAAAAATAAATTTAATGCCATTAGTTAGTTAAAAGGTATTTAAACTACTTTTTAATATTTTTAAGTTCATATCTCCGAGTTCTCAAATGCTTGGATATCTCTTCAACTTTTTTAGCATTCTCCAAGCATTCGAGGACCGGGTCGTGCATCAGGACAGCAGCAGCCGTGGTCTGAAAATATAATTATTAATACCAAGAAATAATACATTTTGAGGAGAGAATAAAAAGGTACTTACATTGGCCAGTATCCTCATCGTAGAACCAAAAGCGACCTTGGTAGATCGTCGCTTCATCCGCTCCCAGCCCTTCTCGAAAGTGAAGCGATCAATGAAGGCTGTGCTCATACCAGCCTTCTCTGGTAATTGATTGAGGAGCGCAAAGAGGTTCTCATCCTTATCTGCCAGGATCGGTTCCGAAGAGGTGGCAGCCTCTTTAGGTAGTTCAGAGGGGCTCGATGTCTGAGGCTGTGGAGGAGGCGAGCTTGCTGGGATGTCCTCGAAGGCAACTTTTTGTTTTTTAGAGTGGTCGACCTTCTCTTTTCCTTTCGGTGACGGAGTACTCTCGAGTGTCTTGGATTTTGCCATGGACTCGAGAGTGAAGGGTGGTGCTCGCAAGCCGCTACCGATAACTATCTCTGTACAAATATGTCAGTGAGCAAGGTGATATAATACAATGATAGTTAGAAAATGTATATATGATTACCTTCTTCTTGTTGAGGAGCTGGTTGAGGAGTTGGTGGTGACGCTGTTTCTGGAGAGGAAGGTTCCGAAGCTGGAGGGGTGGTAGGTGCTTTTCATTTCCTAAGTCTGGAAGACGAGGCACCTGTATCCGTCTGTTTCCTTGGCTTCTTTTTCTTCGAGCTCGAAGGTCTGGACGAACGGACAGGGGGATCAGGGAACGCGGCTCCCTTTGAAAGCAGACCACAAGCAACCAGGTTCTTGGAAGTTCCAAGTACCTTCCAATCAAATTCCTCGATTGGAAGGTCGTTGATTTTGTACACCCTTGCAAACTGTTCCCTGGATAGTCCGGGCCGTTCCCTATTGTCTGTGATGACATGCGAGTGCGATCAAGATAAAAATAACAAAATAAGAAAAATATGATAAATTGGAAAACTACCTACCGAGATTTTGAAAGAAGCCGTTATTTGCATAGTCAAAGTGGAAAAATAGATTTTTCCATTTCACGGGAGGCTGCGAAACAATTCTATGAACATATATATCACGATCCACAGCAGAGCCTCGCCAGTACTGGAGTGGAGGAAGAGGGAGTTGATGGTAAGGAGGAGGAAGAGAACAAGAAGGAGGCGGCTGAAGCCAAGCGAGCTGCAGAGGAGGCGGGCATCTTTCAC
>JXTB01000532.1:139960-193152 GCA_002914805.1 Parasponia andersonii | reverse complement strand
AAAATTGCTCGAGCAGTTCGTCAAAAAATAAATAAATAGGGTATCAGACCCTAGAAACTCTTTTCACGAGTTTATCTTTGACCATTATCTAGTAAAAGTCTATTCTATGAACCGGTAAAGGGGGATCTAGGAAATTCCCATTCCAGTTCGTCCGAATATGGGATGTGTTTCTATTCTTAGAAATTGAAATTGTAAGTTTTTCCGAGAACAGACGAAGAACAATAGGAGAGAAGGAATGAACTAACCTTTCTTCGAAAGCGGAGGGATTGAGATATGGTCTGAACTCCGTCGGAGAAAATACTGGAATTGTGCGAGCTGAAGAATGAAATGACGCTGTAGGTTTTCCTCTGAAATACTTTGGGATTTTAGAAAGATGGAAAACGAGAGTCTGTAATGAAGAAGTAGAAGCAGATTGATTTTCGATATTTATTCCTCGAGCATCGCTAAATCATAGCCGTAGATCAAGGTATTTCAGATCTAAAGGCCGAAGTTCACGCGAGATTTGATTTTTTCCGAAATAAAATCATTATCTTTCGAAATTTGAAACGATTCGGTTTAGAGACAGTAGTTGGCATCATCGATATCCTTGAGTCTCCTCGAGTTCTACTATTTTTCTTAGAAAAGGCGATACGTGTTTTTATCTATCAGAAAAATGTGCGCGTGATCTCGAGAAAGATGAGATTTGAGATCTGGTGACTCTTCAACTCTTCAAGGATCTTAAGTCTAGGTCGTGACGTCGCATTTTTTAAGTTCGCACTCACTTACATTAAATGAAAGCTCTATTTTTTCCTAAAGAAACTAATGGAGCTGGGAGACAATTGTTGTACAGTCTAAAATCCTATATCAGGTCGCATGAATAAGATCAAGTGAGACCTCATCCGAAAGGGTTGCATGCTGCCTCTACCACATAAGTTACGTGCGACCTCCTCCGAATAGGTAATGTGCGATCTCCACCACAGGAGTTACGTGCGACCTCCTCCGAATAGGTTATGTGCGATCCGAAAGAAAATGAGACTAGTCTCTGCTTCGTCAAACAGGTAACCTACAAGGAAAGAGAAATAAAAGTTTCTCTTTCAAGTTCAACCAGTTATCCAATTTAAGTGATTACTCAATTATATCGTTACTCAAATTGTATTATCCGATTATACAGCTATCCATTCTCATAATTGGAAACATTGTGCTACTTTCGTCCATATAAAGGAAGTTCAATATTTCGGTGAAAAAGAGGATTTTTTTTGGAAAAAGAGGACTTTTTCTAATTTAAGAGGCTGAGGAATTCTTGAGAGTGTTTTCTTCTTCTTTCCAGACAACACATTGTAATTTTGAGTTCTTATAATTCTCCAGAAAATAGTGAAAAATAGTGGACGTAAGCTCATTTTTTTCGGGGCTGAACCACTATAAAATCTTTGCCTCTTTATTTGTTTTGATTAGTAACCATTTTCACACAAGCCACATCTTGTAATTTTTTCTAAATTTATTATTGACAAAACCTCCATCAACACGTACTAATGATAAAATTATAAAATTAAACACATGTTAATGATGACAATATTATAAATTTGTGCATATGCTAAAATGTATGTTATATTTAAGATACTATTGGAGACATTTTTTTTTTGGGATGAAATGTTAAAATTTAGCATTAGTATGACATATAACAGTCCCATTAGAGATAATGTTATCTTTCTCTTTCTTGTTTGTTAATTTTTGTTTTTTACTTTTGGGTTTGTTTTTGTTAAATCCATAACCAAACATAGCCTTAGCCTTAAAGAATGCAATAATTGTGTTGAACAGACTTGCACATGTTTAAGTTTTTTTTTTTTTTTTTTTTTGTGTGTTTTGTGTGTAAATGGAATGGAGAAAAGCATACTTAATCATTTTAGTGTGGCCGGTATAAGTCGGGTTACTGCCCCTCTTATCCATCTAGCATAATATTTGTTTGTATTTATTATTTCTTTATTATGTTAATGCATATAGTTTAGGAAACTTTTATTTGAAAGAAAATTATTAAATTTATTGATTTGTATTTTTTTTAATCTAAACACATTTAAATTGAATAAAATTATAATTTTTTTTTTTATATATACAAATAAGCTGATAAATGTACATGTTAACACCAAGGTTTTGGGGTTTTGCATCAACAAACCAAAAATGTGATGTCTTGCATGTGTTGTGTGNTTGCACATGTTTAAGTTTTTTTTTTTTTTTTTTTTTTTGGTCAAAGATAAGACCCAAAATATTATAGGAGAAAAAAGAACATTCCAAACTCAGATAATTTTGGGACAAACTCATGAAAGAAAATTAGAGTGTGTCCTTTTTTTTTACACTTTATTTTAATAAGTGTTTATACTTTGCCTATCTACTTATATACCAATTTTACTTTATATACTAATTATATATTTTACACTTAATATATATATATATACTAATATATCAATTATTTTGCTACTATATTTTAAAGAGAGACATTTAAAGTACAAATTTCGGTCATTTTGCTATCCATTAATGAACCCACATGTTTTATATATGACAAATTGGAATGTAGTCATATAGAAGTGAACCATCCGTTCATCACAAAAGATTAACTTAGAGTCAATACCTCGGTCAAGTAACATTCATATATAAGTAAATCATAGATCCATTGTGCTAAGATGACTTCGACTCAAAACCTTTTAAACAAATAATACAGCTATCTCAATTGGTTAAAGATTTGAAGGACGTGTGTATGAATTTGAGAGATCAGGAGTTCAAATCTTAGTAAAGTATGTGTGTTATTTTTCTTTAAATTTATAATAAATAATGTTCATTAATTAAGTCCCACTTAAAAAAAAAAAAAAAAAAACCATATTGTTTCCTATACACATTTCAAGTTATTTTAACATAAAATTTCATTACGGTTAACCACATCAAATTTACTGATAGTGTGTTTTTTTAACCGACATGTTAAGTCAAACCAAATAATATAAAAACTCGATAAATAAAATAAACTGATAAATATTCAAAGGCTTAGAAAGTTTTTTAATATTTGGCAGGATGTGTGTTCTTTTTCCTATTGCTTTAAGCTACATACATTATACTTGGATGTGGCTATGAATTGTGGTTGGACAATCACGATATTGTTATTTATTAAATTCGATAAAACAAAAAAATGGCGGGACAGAGGGACTCACATGAGATCTCAGTTTCTCTCACTTCAGACCCTCTCACTCTCTCTGTCCGTTTCAGCCTTAAGGCTTAGAGCTCTTTGTTTTATCCTCCGACCTTTTCCTGTGCTTGCACTTTTCGTAAACCGTAAGCCATTTCTTTCATTGTAAATATTAATTATTAAATCTCTTTGAGTTCCACAACAGCAGTCTGACCCCAGATTCCTTTTACCAAGTTACCAAAAGTCAAAGCTTTCACATCACACTCCCTACCAAATCCTTCTTTACTTCATTTTAAAAAAAGGATTTTAGTACTAATAAAACAAGTTTTAAGAGACTTAGACCTTTTTTTTGAAAAAAAAAAATCATTAAATTTCTAGTATGTTGATTTAGACCTCGTTAGAACTGTCACTAAGCTAATCCTTAATTCTAAGGAGCGATCAAAATGGTAAGTCACTTTATTTTAAAATTTTCTCTCATTCAGAGAGAGAGTGAGATATTACCTTAAAGAATTCAATCGAATTAGAATAGTTTTGAAAAATAATTCATTACTGGATTTTTATCCACCTTTTTGGTTACCAAAAAAAATATTGTTAAGTTTTTTTTTGGGGAAGAATTTATAGAAGAAAGTATCTTTATTTATTTTATATTATTTCTTAATAAAAAACAATAAAGTCTCTTTCTTTTAGTTATAAGTGAATGAATATTTTGCTTCGAAAAAAAAAAAAAATCATTGCCAGATAGAACTGAAATAGATTCTTTTGAAACTCTTAATCCAAAGTCACGAAATACACTCAATACATTAGTTGCTTTTCTTTCCATCCAAAATGAGTCAGATTTGACTCTTAATTATTATTATAACTTTCTAACGCTTAGCCTTTTTAAATATGATTTTTAAGATTTTGTTCTTAGCAGCTAAATGGCTGTTTTTCTTTCAGACTTGGCACAAAATTATAAGTCAATCTATCTTTAATTATTATTTTTAGAGAATTCTGTTTATAGAAGTAAACAGCTTTTTTTTTCTTGAAAGGTAAAAGTAAACAGCTTTAGTTTTTCTTTTACCTCGTTTTTTTTTTTTTTACTGATAGACACGATCAGTTGGCTTTATTGTTATTATTATTATTATTATTTAAAAAGGTTTTACTTTCGGACAAGTATGGTAGTGGTAAATTTCATTGAATCAGACAGAAAATGAAGAAAGTTGACAAAAAACATGAAAAAAAGCACATAGAAAATCAAAAACAGGTCAAACCCCATCAAAAGCATCTGACGACCTCTTGTTTTCTGCTTAACATGCGCTCTATGCGTCAGTGGCACATAAAGACAAACTTAGCGTAAAAATCCCATTCCCATTTGATGACGCAAATTCGAGATTAGCAAAAAATAAATATAAGCTCCAAAAACAAGAAAAACAAAAAGAGAAAAAATTCAACAATTTTCCTTTTTTTCCCCTAATATTGTTTAATTTATAGACCACTACATAAAAAAGTGTAATTTCTAACTTTTAGTTTCCAAAATAGTTTTTATACGATTATGTGCTCGAGCCTTGAAGTTGAGACACTCTTGTGAGATATTGGCCAAGTTTGCGCAAGCTTTTGAACAAGCTATAAGCACTTTCAATTATTTTTGGGCTTAAAACAGATTTTTAAAGAATTTTTGCCACGGCTTAAACTAAAAGCATAAGTCCAGTTTCTGGTTTTTGGTAGCTTAGGCTTTTAGATTGTGCAGAAATTAGTTAAATTTTTTTAATGAAACTTTTATAATACCTAAAATAGTCTTAGAAAATTAAAGAGATACTAAGAAAATTAGAAAAAAAAAAACATGACTAAGAAATTATGTTAGAGTGTATTTTTTTTTTGAAGTGAACATGAGTATTTTTATATCAAAAAGGAAAAAACACGAACAAGAAAAAAACATTCTTTATGTTATTCTCAAAAATTTATTTATGAAATTTATGTTAAACGATAAGTAATAAATTTAGTTGAATTATTTTTAAATAAACAAATATTTTGTAAAAATACTTATATACTCAATGTATATGTTAAAAAAAAAAGGATGTATTAACAAATTTATTTAATTGACTCTTTACAAAATTTGCATAATTATATATAATATCTATTTTGATCGTTCTATATTTCTACAACACTTAAGTAATATAATTTATCAAATATTCTAATACAGTTTTTTTCAATTATAGTACTTTTCAATTATAGTTTATTAAACGCTCGTCTGTTTTACGTTACAATGGATTTTTTCTTCAGCACAACTAAAAGTGTTCTTTTTTTTAGAATTTTCATTTCTACCAAACTAACTATTATCGGCGCTTTTAATCAATCTTTTTTTTCGAAATGTTTCTTTTAGAAGATTGAATTAGGAAAAATAAATAACAATAAATAAAATTTTCTTTTAAATATATTACAAATTAATATATTGAATAGATTAATTATAATATTCAAGAAGAAAAAACCTCTAGCACTAGTATTTTTTATAGTTTATTTTTCAGTTTGGTGTAAATGTTTTTAATACTGTTAAGATAAGTCATCTCTAACTCCCAACTCGTGGACCAGAAATCTGGCTTAGTAACGTGCTCGATCCACTATATATCCCACGCGCATTAAAAGCACCGTGGGCAGCACTCACTCTCCACTCCCGTACACCACACCGTTAGAATCCAAAAATAACGGCTTTGATTAATATCCAACACGTGTCCCAAACTCATTCTGATTGGATCTTCTGCATCAACCAATTCACCAAAGCTGTCTCCCTACCCTATCCCCAAACCCCGCCAAAAAAATAAAGAGGTTATTTTAGATTAATTTTTTTCGAAACTCAGTTGCTTGCTCTTATTCGTATAATATAAGCTTTGAATAGAGAAAGAGACTCACGCTCATTAATTCGAATTCACTGATTCTCTCCGAACCTCTTCACCCATGATTCCCAAAGTGCCCTCCACTTTCCTTTGAATTTACAAAATATGCCATCGAGTCCCGATCCGCCTCTTCTGCCGGCGGTAACGGCGCAGCCGGTGGTTCAAACTCACCACCATGGCCACCACCACCGGGTCCTCATTCCGGTTCTCGCCGGGACCCTAACTGTGACCGTCATCGGAATCCTTTTCCTCGTATTCTTCATCTACCGTAAGCTCTCGTACAACCGGACTGCCCCTTTCGACCAGGGCAACCAAAACGGCGGCGTTTCGAACCAGCACCAGAGGTTCTCCTACTCGCTTCTCCGGCGCGCCACTGGGTCGTTCTCGGCTTCGAATCTTCTGGGTCATGGCGGGTTCGGGTCGGTTTACAAGGCCACGCTCCCATCGGGTCAGTCCTTGGCTGTGAAGCTCATGGACCCTCATGGGTCAATCCAAGGAGAAAGGGAGTTCCACAACGAGCTCTCTCTGGCCTTGAACCTCCACTCTCCTCACATAATTTCTCTATTGGGTTACTCCATGGATGGCCGTGGAAGAAAGCTTCTCTTGGTTTATGAGCTCATGCCCAACAGAAGCCTCCAGGAGGCGCTGTTTGACCGAAAGTGTACAGAGCTTATGGACTGGAAGAAGAGATTCAGCATTGTCCTTGACATTGCCCGAGGCCTCGAGTACCTCCACCACTCCTGCAACCCGCCAGTGATTCATGGCGATATCAAACCCAGTAACATTTTGCTTGATTCCGAGTTCGACGCTAAGATCGGTGATTTTGGTCTCGCGAGGTTGAAGACGGAGGATCAGGATCAGGGGAATCTGGTGGTCGAGGAGGAAGAGGAGATGGAGGAAAACGCTGTGGAGAAGAAGGAGAAGAAGAGAGAAGGAGGAGGAGCTATGGAGGTTGGGGAAGATAATGGGTCCATCTTGGAAGAGACTGAGAGTGTCAGCATCAGCGTGAGTGTGCTGACCAGTGGGTTCGATCAAGAGGGTTTGGCTGGTCTCGATCGGTCGCCGGAGAGTTGTGTCGTTAGGATCTTGGATCCCGAGGATTCGCCGGAAACGTTGGTGGCCGTGTCACCGGAGACGGCGGAGGCGGTAGATAAGATTGGTGCGGCTTCGGAGGGCGGTTTCAGCGTGGAGAGTGGGAAAGATTTGGCTGGGAATGGGAGGAGGAAAGGGGGTTCAGGGAGGGATTGGTGGTGGAAACAGGACAACAATGGCGGAGGGTCAGAATCAGGGACAGTGAAGGATTACGTGATGGAATGGATTGGGAATGAGATAAACAAGGAGAGACCCAAATCCGAATGGGTCGCGTCCCCGAGCTCGGCGGGGAATCTCGGGTCTTCCAAACCCGATTCGGAACAACAGAAGAAGCGGAAGAAAAGATTGGAATGGTGGTCTTCTTTGGACGAAGAGAGAATGGCTCGGAAGAAAGAGAAGCATCGGAAACCACGAGAATGGTGGAAGGAGGAGTTTTGCGAAGAGCTTACGAAGAAGAAAAAGAAGAAGAAGAAGAAGAATTTGAGTGTCGGCGGAGAATCGTGGTGGCAAAAGGACGAAGATGAGCTTCAAGAGAGGAAGAAGAGGAAGAACAAGAGTAGTAGAGGGAGTATCGATTGGTGGTTGGATGGTATAAGCGGTGACCTGAGAAGTGGCCGGAGAAATAGCCAAGATTGGGCGAGTTGCGATATTCCGAAGAGCGGCGGCATTAGTAGTACTCCTTCCATGAGAGGAACCGTTTGTTATGTTGCGCCTGAGTACGGCGGAGGAGGGCAGCTCTCGGAGAAATGTGATGTTTATAGTTATGGGGTTTTGATTTTAGTATTGGTTTCGGGTCGGAGGCCGCTGCAAGTGACGGCGTCGCCCATGTCGGAGTTCGAAAGGGCTAATTTGACCTCTTGGGCTCGGCAGCTTGCTCGAAACGACCGGCTTTTGGATCTTGTGGACCCGTCTCTGCATTCATTGGATAGGGAAGAGGCATTGCTCTGCCTCACGATTGCTCTGCTTTGCCTCCAAAGGACGCCTAGCAAACGACCCTCCATGAAGGAGATTGTCGGGATGCTTTCCGGTGAGGCGGAGCCGCCCCACTTGCCCTTCGAATTCTCGCCGTCGCCGCCTTCCAATTTTCCTTTTAAGTCCCGGAAGAAGGCACGGTGAGTCTTTTATTCTAATGCTTATTTTTTCTTTTCTTTTTTCAGTTTTTACCACTTTGATTAACTGTAGAGAATGTACTGTTAGTAGGTGATTTCTAATTATCATGCTTTTGTAGAAAAAAATTATGATTTTAATGTCCAAAAAAGGGTTGCATAGTTTTCATGATCATGGGCTCTCTCACTCACTCTCTCTCTCTCTGCTTGTTTGTTTGGAGATTTGCTCTCTGACCTGCAAAATTCTATATCAATTTAGACCTTTTTCTGAGATGTATGATTTAGCAATTAAGCACACAACACACTGTAGTCCTTTTTGCTCTGTTGTTGAAATTGAAGAATCCAAGATTATTGTCAACAGTGAGATGTAAAGATAGTCTTTTTTGCTTTCTAATATGGTGAGGCCATTAATCAACAAAGCTTTTCTTTTAGTGACTCAATTGAGCGAACTTCCTTTTGGTGACTTTCAGGACTAGTAGGGTCAGGAGGAAGACGAGTATACTTTTCTGTTATCTGCTAACTTGTGAAAGTAGGGGATCTCTGGTGCCAAAGTAGCGTCAATTTCAGTGAAAAAAGAGGAACAAATGTTGGTTCTTGGTCCCATGAGGCCATCATCCATTCTTCTCTTTTAGAAAGTGATTAGTTAGTATTTGTCCCAAAAAAAAGAAGGAAAAGAAAAGAAAAAGGTGACTAATTAGTAAAGTAGGTATAGATGGAGCTCACTTGGCCAATGGGAAAGCTAAAACGTTGTTGCAATCGGGTTGTAACAAAAAGATTGAAACTTGGGGGATTTTAGAGGAAGGTTAGGATTAATTCTGATCAGAAAAATCAAAGATTCTGGAATTTTTGTTTCCTCTAATTGTACAATCTATTATCATTAGTGCTGTTCGTAAGGCCTTAACTATGGTAACTAGAGTCTAGAATGAGGATAAATGCCAAACCGGAAAGTATGTTCATCTGAACACCTGTAATCTTAAGAAAAATGGTTTTTTTTTTTAATTTTTTTTAATTATTCTTTAGTATTATTCCCTTTTTTCCCCCTATAAGTGGGAGGTGATTCCATACGGTGATGGCATCTTTGGTAGTGGACTATAAGTTCATAGCATTTTTGTAACCAACTATATTTTTGGTTGAAAAGTAGAACATATTCGCCATTTTTGTGCGACATTTGGATTTTGACCGCCAAACATATTGTTCTCAAAGATTTAAAAAGAAAAGGAAAAAGAGATTGCCATTTGTAAGCTTTCTTGCGGGCGCTGATCTTGTCATGAATTTTCTACAATATTTGCTCTTTGAACGAAGAAATATGGTTTTTATACTGTGTGCCAAAATTTCTTTCTATTGATGTTTATTCTTCCTGAAAAAAAAAAAAAGAACTACTTATATTTATTCATTGTATCAGACTATCATTGGGGTATGCATGACCAGAAAAAATTTATGTTTGTTTTCGTCTGTTTACGTAACATGGATTTTGACATTTATGTCAAAGTGTATGATGGGGTTAAAGCTGTTACGAAGTATATGGTAGAGTGTCCATTACATAGTTGGTTATTGGTGGTTAAAGTTGGCTATTAGAGAGCCTATTGGGATCTAACCACTGCCCTGCCCTTGACCCCAATACTTGGCCAACACAAGTTCATTTGCAGCGTCCCATATTGTTTCCAAAGAAGTTTTTTGACATTTGTTAAGTTAAACCTATTTACTTGTATAGGTGCTTTTGAGAAATTGTAAAGGTCAAAGGCTAGTACGGTAAAGTGGTAGATTTTAAAGAAAATATTTTTAATTGTGCTAAAAGAAAAATTGGCTGTAGCCTATTTTGATATTTGGTAAATTATAATTTTAAAGTGTTGTGATTTGAAAAAATTATATTAAAATGTTTGGTAAATTGTATGATTGAATTTTTTGTGCAAATATAAAATGACCAAAATAAACACTATTATATAATTATGCATATTTATAAAAAGAGTTTATTAATATTTTTTTACAATTAGAAATATTTGTACATACTAAAGATATTAATACTTTTTAAAAAAAATTGATATGAAAATAAACTAAATTAAATTAGTTACTCAATTAAATTTATTTTATTTTACCTTATTTTCATCTGAATTTAAAATTTTAATAAAGAATCAATTTAGTTACTTCAAAATAATTAATACGAAGAGTATTTTAGTTGATTATGATTTAAATGTATTAATATTTTTTTTAAGAAAATTGATATGAAAATGAATTTAATTAAATGAATGACATTTTTACTTTGAAGTTAGAGTGTTTTAGCCATTTTGATTTATTCATTAAAAAAATAGTATAGATTTCTATATAATTCAAAAGTCAAAATTTTTTAAGCTAATTTTGACTTTTAGTTATAACTTTGTCAAAATTTATTAAATAATCTGATTTTTAAGTTTTTATCAAATATTTTTTTGGCTCACATATTATTGGAAAGTGTTTTTAGCTTATTAAAAAGCTAAACTAAATTGGCCCCAAAAATCCAAAAGAGTAGTTCAGTTGGGTGAGCTTTTCTATACTGAAGAGAAGTTTAGATGAGAAAAAGAGGAAAAAGAAGTTTAGATGAGAGACAGAGGAATGTTAAAAATTCACTATATATTGGCATGAGTGGATGACCTTAGAGGCCAGCCTTGTCTTCCCACGTATTAAGGCCAATCTCCATTATAGGTAGCCCTTGGATGGTGAGAGTGATCATTAAGCTCATCTGTCATCTGGGCTTACTATTGGGTTCTGAAAACTTCAGCCCTGCAAAGCTGACACCACTGCTCTTCCACTTGACTTGTTGGGCTCCCACCATAATAAAGATCCCTTTGGGTGGTACATCATATATAGACATTATATACACACATGCTTGGAGGCCTTTAGCCAGCCAATGCAGTGATTAAAAGGTTCTTTCTGAATTGAAAACTTTAGAAGAAACGTATCTACAGAGGACTTTAAGGACCACAGTACAAATGGATGGAGGCATACCTAGGTCCTTTACCTCCATGGTTAGCTTTATTTGGAAGTTTCCATTGTGTATATTGCACTTTTGAAGGCTGTGTATTCTAGGGAAAAGAGCTATTTTTGTGCTTGGCATAGAATTTGTAGCTTAAAGGTTTTTCTCTAAATAGCAATCTGGGTAGTGATGATGGAGGCATATCTAGTATCCAGGTGTTGGCTACCATATATATTTAAGTTAAGTAATAAAAAAATTTGAGTAAAAAGAGCAAGTACAGAAAAGTAATAAAGAGATTAGACCCTTAAATCTGTAAGTAACCATTAGTTTTCATAGAATCAGCAAAGCAAGAACATTCTGTTAGACATAAATAAGATTGAACAAACCTAATACAATCCTAAGAACCGTACATGTCAAGTTGTCAGGAATTAATTTGTTGAAAATACATTTGTCCATAACGAAATTTAGCTAAGGGCTTGATCACGATCACGGGAGCATTTTGAGTGTCAATACTTGAGGATCGAAGATCTTTCACAGGCAACACTTTAAAGGTCTGCCTAATGATTTTTTCTCTTTAATGATAAAGGCTAAGAAGGAAGAGCATACATATTATTTTGGCGTAGGGATTATAACCTAATAGTTTCTTTTATACATACAATTTAATTAGGATATCTATCAACTTTATCTGGATCATCTAATCGGGTCATCTAATTGGGTATTCACATTTTAATCCATACCATATAGATACTTACTGAGCTTAATTAAATCACTATATAGGGCCACAAAAAAAAATATGGTAGCAATATAATTAAATTAAAATATGCACACTAATAGGAAATATCAAATTTTCTAACACATTCAATAGAAGTGTGATTTTAATAGAAGTATAGTTCAATTAAATCACTATATAGCTCCACACAAAATAATATGGTAGCAATGTAATTAAATTAAAATACGTACACCAATAGGAAATAACAAATTTCCTAACACATTCAATAGAAGTGTGATTTTAACAGAAGTATAGCTTGGTGCTAATTTATTTGATAAACTGGAGTCACTATTGATTGTTTCCTGACATAGAACAATATTATTATTATTATTATTATGGGTATCAATTCAGTAGGTATTTTTTTTATCTATGCATAGTTATCAATTTGGCCAATAAAAAATTATAATATATATTTTTTATAATAAAAAATAAGAGAGAGAAATAGCATTAATAATATACATTTTTTCATGCTCCTCAATATAACTGTTAGATCACTATTAGATGATCATCATTAGATGATAATCCAACAGTATTAAAAATACCTACCAGATTAGCAACCTATTATTATTATTATTATTGTACTTGAAAGGAACAAAATTAATTAATTCTAAATGTCATACCATGATATCAAAATCTATTAATATGCAAATATTTCTAGTTAATTAAATAAGATGAGCACAATTTGTTAAGAAACCATCAATCAATAATCACAATTGCCGCTCGTCTACAACATAATCAGAACATAAATAACATCCATTTGTATTTAAGGTATACCAACATTTTATAATTTCAGGATTGCCTCTTAAACTTTCGATTAAGCTTGTACTTGTTATCTTTCTCCAATCAGTTCAACAAGAACAATAAAACCATGGATGCGAGAAGGCTTACAAGCTCTCCTCTCATATTTCTCTTATTCTCGTCTTGGTGACATACATTACACACGTTATGTGTATTAGGATATTATAGTAATATGATCGAATTTTAGGCCTAACTTAAATAAATATTCGGTACATATATTTATATATCAAATATTAAATATTATATACCGTGCATAAAAATTTATATACTCATTATATTAAGTAAAATTGGTAGATAAATATATTTATTAAGTATAAAAACATATATACTTAGATATAAAATTTTAAAAATGGACATCTACTTAATTAAATTTAAAAGATTAATTCTCTAACTAAATTTATATATATATATATTTATATAAGTTTTTGACCAATGAGCTGGCCAAAAAAATATCATGATAAGAGAGAGCCCACAAGCCTCTTGTTAGTTTAACAATGTCTATCCTATTATAGTCCATAGTTATACCATACACAATTAATAAGATTTCTTACAAAACTCCAAACTCAAATTTTAAAAAATTAAAAAAATCCTAAACGGGCTGAATTTTTCGTAAAATCCAGGATATATTTAGAAAAAAAATATCATTTTTATAATTTTATTTGATAATATACTATCTCCAAAAATATTTAGAAAATACAATTTTTTCTTTTAAATTATTATTTTTCAAAGATACTTGAGATAACATGTTAGGCTATTTGGCTGTTATTTGTGGTAATTAATTGAGTTACTTAAGGTAACTAGTGTACTTGTTTCAAGTACCTCATCAATTAATAAAAGTAAAAGTAGTATTTTTCTAAATATTTTTAAAGTAATATTTTCTAAATAAATTTAGAATTTTTTTTAAGAAAGATTTAGAATTAGAGATCTCTTATATATATTTTTATTTTTACCATATAAAATCAAATTTCTTCTAATTCATAAATAATCATATACATAATCATATAGTTGTATAATTCATACATAATCATATAGTTGTCGATAATGTGCTTACCAAATGAGCTGCCAATGATTATTTTAACCCACGTAAAACATTCCAGCAAATGTAACAAAAATCAAATATAACTTTAACAGCTTAAGTAAGAGCTATCCATATGACATTCATCTTCGGGCTTTTTAGCTGGATATCAGAATTTTGGATAGTAGTTTGTAAAATGGCCATTTTTTATATACTGTTAAAAAATAGTCAAATTTCAAAAATTATTTAAAGAATATCTATTTTTCATATTTAGTATATCAAAAGGGATATTATCATTTGTATGTCTGAATTTTGAGACTTTATTCAAATTATACTTTATTTTTTAGTTATTATTAACACTGACATTTAGATTTGAAATTTGTTATATATTTATAACCTAACACCAATTTAGAGTAGTTAATTTACCAAGATACTGTTTAAAAAATAAAAAATAAACGATATTAAAATTAATCCGAGAATAAGTTTATTAAATCATTTTGATAAATTAATTGCTCTAAATTGGTGTAAAGGTATAAATTTGGAACAAATATTAAATCTAAAAGTGAATATTGATAACAACCAAAACAAAAGACATAAAAAAAACAAAATGTCAAAATACAGGGTATAAAATTGATACTATTTCATATCAAAATATATTGTTTTATCTTTTAAAAATTGATCTATTATATTTAGTATATCAAAATATGTTGATTTATTTTTGAAAATTGGTTTATGTTTTTAAAAAATTGATTTACTTTTTCATAAATTGATTTGCTTTATAAAAAAAATAGATTAACTAAAAAATGATTATTTATAGAAATAAAATTATAAAATGGTCATTTATTAAATAAGTGTAAAAAGCAGCCTTTTAAAATTAATCTTTAAAAAAGCCATTTCTTATAAATATTCTTCTTCTTTTCTTTTCTTTTCTTTTTTTTTTTTTAATTATTGCAAAATTCCACAAATAACAATAAATCATTTAGGTAGCTACAATTACAGTACTATACCTACTGATATATAAACTATTTTGCTAAATATTTTAAAAAATAGACAAAAATCTATGATGGACCAGAACTTCGGCCACCCCTGATTGATTTTTGTTTTGTTGCTTTGCTTTTTGTTATAAAAGACTGAGATCAACAATTAGATTGGAATGAGATCCTCTACCTCATTTCTCTGTGCCAAACCTTGTCCCATTTTAGTTAAGAAGCAAAATGTCCTCTTAATCAAATTCCCCTAGAGCTCTGTTTGGAGATGATAGAGAAAAAACAAAATAACAGCCCATACAACAAGACGCTCTTATACTTACCAATTGCCTGAGTTCGTCACAGTCAACGTATTGTTAAATGACCACCCATGACCGTGAATAAGCTTAGATTCATCCAAAAAAATATGATGAAATATTTGGCCTTGGATTAACCATATTTTTCCTCTGCCGTCTCAGCATTCACCGAGATAAAAATCAGTCACGTCTTAAAAGAGATTTTAGGGTGATGTAAATCAACCAATGAGAATCATTACAAGGGTACTTGCCAGAGAATTTATAGATAATTTTTGTCTGGGTCCAAGATCTTGAAGGCCCATATTCCTATTTTCTTGGCTTTTTTTTTTTTTCCCTCTATTTTGTTTATTTCAATTTTTTTCTTTCCCCAAACACAGCTTAATGGCAGTTTTATTAGAAGGACAAATGGCTAGTTAATAAATAATGGGACATGAGTTGGCACAAGGAAATGACATGGGATCTCATTCCAAATTAGGAGCGCATATAACGGCTTGGGGCGGTTTTACTATGAGATTTTAGCCTTGGGCTTAAAAAGCTA
Source organism: Parasponia andersonii (assembly GCA_002914805.1). Classification (NCBI taxonomy): domain Eukaryota; kingdom Viridiplantae; phylum Streptophyta; class Magnoliopsida; order Rosales; family Cannabaceae; genus Trema; species Trema andersonii. The sequence continues at coordinate 177,593 of JXTB01000532.1, read as the reverse complement.
GAACAAATTTAGAACAATATTCCTCATTACACCCAACTGATTATTCATAACAGCCATTTATATTGCTCTAATTTATACCACAATAAATCCATTTTGTTTTTCATCTTCCCTACTCAAATCAATTCTAAAGGAGAACTTTTATATGTTCAAAATGATACTTAAAAGTTATTGTTAATTTTGATTTATATATCTTAAAAGGTGATATTCAGATAAATGCTAAAATATAAAATAGTAACCACCAAACTGCAACTCAACCTAATTTCTAAACACGTGTTAAAAACCTATTTAAAAATTGGTATATTTCAATGAAGATTTTTGTTTTTACTCTATAAATGACTACTTTAATTTTAATTTAGGCTATTGGATTTTGATATAATAGTTATAATTATATTGTAATTCTATAAAAAAAAAAAAAGAAAAATCTAATTAATACATATATAAATGTAGAAAACTATTTATGACAAAAAATTGGTAACTTGTATGTGACCTATAAGTTGGACATTTTTTTTCAAGTATTTTTATTCTCATTCCATTTTATTCCATGCCTCTCATCATGGTATTACAAATTGTATAAAATTATATTTTTCTTTCTTTTTTAAAATTTTATTCTTGTACGCTCTCTTTTTTTTCCTAGGTTAACTAATTTAACTTTTGAAATCGTATAACTTATCTAGTAAATAAATTCTCATTCATTCTCTCTCTCTCTTATTTTACGTGTTATATATTTAATTATCTTAATTTTTTTTATATTTCATATGTAAACTTATTTTAATATAGAATAACGTTTCTTTCAAAATAATAATAAAAAACCATAATGACAATAATAAAATAGTAATAAATAAATAAATAAAAATAATATGTAGATTGTATTTAGTACCATATACACTAATAGAAATTAAGTACTCACGTATAAATTTAGTATGCAGTGTTAACAATTATCAGTGATGCTGATAATCTAATAACCCATCAGCTTATTTATATCGTAATTTTTGAATTACTTTAATCTAAAGATAACATATTTAATGCAATTTATGTGTCTTAAGAAGGCTATATCCTAAAGATAATATTATCTAGTTTATCCCTTTCATTATATATAGCTTAAAAGGGCTTTATCTTTATAGACACAATGACTAACGAAATCCATCTTATCTAACTGAACAACGAGGAACATTCTATTTCTAGAGGTGGTCATAGTGGGTTTTAGGACTTTCCAATCAGGAAAGCTTTTTTGTTTTTTTGTTTTTAATTTATTTATTGAGAAAAGAAAAAGAACAAAAGTAATGAGAGCAAAGCATCACTATCAGTCTCAAATTAGGTAACTTGCCGCCTAAAATCTTCTATCTGATCCCGTATCGGAGCTCCCCTCATCCCCTCCCCTCAAGGATAAGCTTCAAAATAGGCGTACATAAATAATAAAAATAATAACAATAATAAAAAAATAATAATAAATCCAATAAAAAGACTAATAATAACAATCAAAACTTTTTTTCCTAAACAAACTATTCCAAATTATTTTTCTTAAAAAGTTATTTCAAAAATTTATTACTACCTCAATTGAAAGAAGATTTTTTAAAATAATTAAACTTGAATGGTTGTAAGTAAAAATAACTTGTAATAACAAATCATTTTCAACTTGGTCTAAGTGCCCATCCGAGCAAAAACAAAAATATCCATTAAAATAATTATATATATATTTAAATATAATGTTATTTAGTTTGAACCAGAAAATATATTACTGCACTGTGTGATTTGAGAATTTTCTAAATCACGACAAATGTAAATGTAACAAGTAGAAAAACTTGGGCTACCAAATGCTAGGAGTGTGGTGCCATTGGTTTGTTTGTGTGCTTTTTTTTTTCGAGCAACCTTATAAATAATTTTTCAAAAAATATAAATATAATAAGGTCTGCTTGGATATACTTTTATTTTTTATTTTTCAGTTAAATAAACAAAAATTTACAAAATTTTTTGGAAAACATACTTGGTAACATCGCTTTTGTTTTCTATTTAAAAAATTTGCAATTTTTTTTTTTAAAAAAAATTAATGGAAGTGAAACAAAATTTTGTCAAACAAAAAGTAAAACCAGAAAGTGGAATTCTAATAAATGCTTTTAAGTGGTATTTTCTAAATAAACTTTAAAAAATTGATATTTTTCTAAATAAAGATAATGTAGTATTTTCGTAGATGGTATTTTTTAAAATAAATTTTCGAAGTGATATTTTTCTAATTACTTTTTATAGTTACCAGGCTTGTTTATATTTTTTGTTTTTAAAAATTAAAAATGATTTGATGCATTACCAAGCAAATTTTTTATTTTTAAAATTTGAAAACATAAACAAATTTTTTGTTTTCATTTTCAATTTTTATAAACATAAAATTGAAAGTGTATCTAATGCCTAAACTTTACATTATTTTCTAAAATTATTGACTTCACAAAAAAGGGAAAGGAAAAAAAAAAGTTACCAATCAACATCTTAGCTATGGGCCTATGATGTTGTATTACCATGCTATCAGCCGAAGTAATAGGCCGATATGAATGTCTACTAGTTGAAATAATACTCCTTATTTGAGTTTTGGTTTTTCACCTAAAAAGAAAAATGGTGATTGGTGTTTGCTGAACAAATAAGCTTAAGTTTTTGAGCAATGCTATGATGTTGGGATGCAGCAATGCTATTATTTTATTTAATTTTTTATTTTTTATTAATTAAATAATTTAATTAAATAGTATTTTATTCTACCTTATTCTACTTAATTTTAAGTGGAATAGAATTTCATCATATTTCATTTCAATAGAAAAATTTTTCCTATTTGGAGTTTCTAACCAAATAATAGAATTAGGTCATTTTGGAATTATTTACATTTCATTCCATTACTCCCAACCAAACATGACCTAAGTTCTTACATTCTATGTGATCATTTTTATGACTTTTTTTTAATACACATTTGAAAAAAAAAAATTATTTACTTTTGCGTCTTGTGTAGGATGGGTGTTTTTTTCTTTTTTTTTTTTTTTAAAAAAAGAATGGGTCCTTATTAATTGTTTTTTTCTCATAAAACGGTGCTTGATATAGTTAGTTTGACAATAAAATCACACTTTGTTACGGTCATAAGTTCATTCGCAAATCCTTTGTCCAATCAAATTATGACACAATTAAAATTCTTCTAAAGCACTAAAGGAGCTTGCACTATGGAATTAGTGATAGACATTTAGCATTATAATTACTTGTCAATATACTAACTTTCTTGCACTCCCCCCCCCCCCCCCCACAAAAAAAAGTTCGATAAAGATTGATTCCAACTGTCATTTGAGTATGTTTAGAATATCTTATGGGTCGTTTATTCATATTACATGTCAATATTCTTTGAGATGAAATGATTTTGAAAATATACAGGTTTTTGCTTAAAGTACCAATTTTTTCACATATGATATCCACTACTCCATAAGGTTTTTGTTTGACGATTCACATATAGCGACAGTGCTAAAATCACTTCTTTTTCACCCTATACCTATACGCTCTCTCATATTCCATTCTATTTTTTGCCCTCGTGTGAGTTTTAATATTTTTTTTTATATGGTTAGGATGTGAGATATTTTAATAGAATTTATATATCAAACACATTAGAAAGAAAAAATGGTCTTAGCATTTTTATTAACAAAATATTAGCAATATAGATTCATTAACTTTTGTACCCTTTGTAATTAGGTGATTAATTTTTTTTTATTACCTAGTCCACTAATTTTTGGACGGAATTTAATTCAAGTGCCCATCTGTGATTTTAGAGGGCAAGAGTAGAAAATAAATTTCTCTCTCCTCGCTTTCTGCTTGCCAGATTTGGTTCTTTTATGGACGTAGGGAGTCGGGACCCAACGACTGTGGAAGTGATCACCCAGATTAGTTGCCCATCACGTATTCCATTGTTTCCGCATGCAACCATGGAGTTCTTATTGTTATTTATTTTTAAAGTAGAGTTTCTTTTTTTTTTTTCCCTTCTATAAATTGTTAAATATTAAAGAAAAGAATAATGGAGAGAGAGAAAAATTGGAAGTACCAAATAATATTGTAGAGTAAGGTTTCACATGCACGGCATGCGAGGCAATTTATATAACATCAGACACTACCAATTCACGGTCTAGACTTATTAAGTACAGATTCCTTAATTTAAGGACTAAATTGCCGGGAATAATTTGTTTTTACAAATCAACTAAAATTCAGAGACAAAATGATGATAATTACCTATTATTCAGTTGACCTTTAATAATTGAAAAACACGGGTTGAGCTTTAATTGCTGGAAAAAACTGGTAAGAAGTGATGACGACTCCGGTCATCAGTGCTGTTGTAAATCAACGACCATTCGTTTGTCTATATAGAATTAGGTTAGTTCTAGGAATGGTCCTTGCCCTGAACTATACCACTTTTCTACGTGTGTTTTTAACTAACGTAAAAACTGTTTTAAATTATAAATTATGTAATTATTATAATAATAACTATTTTATCATAAATTATTAATTTTTTAATCGAGAAACAGTCGCATGCAAATCTATAATTAAGTATTTTTAATTTTGAGAATCGAGTCTTGTTGGCTATATAAATATAATTTTCAAATTGTATTTTGATAAATTCTTGACTAATTTCTTTTCAAAAGTGATAGAATCTAATAGTAGTGATAAATTTAATTAAACATTTGAAAAAAATAATAATTGTCTACTTAATCCTGAAAAAATGGTAATGCTATAGGCCAATTTAAGGTGCAAAACACCATACGAGATATAAGTTTTTTATTGGAAGATAGAATGATACTTCATGTGGAACTCACCGTGGGGTCTAATATATTAATTCCATCTTCCAGTAAAAAACTAAGATCGCTTGTGTTGCTTGGCACATTAAAGTATTCCATAGCATTAATCTAGAAAACCCATATTTGTCCCACTTATTTTATAAAGTTTCAAGAAATTAAAAAATTAAAATAAAAATCATCACCACTTACTACTAACTCCCACAACAAAGTCTCTCTCCCTCACACCAAAGAAAACACAATACTCAAAAAAAATATCGTAACAGACAATAATAGCGGTCTCAATTACGACCTTCATCGATTTTCTTTTTTCTTCTCTCTCTTAATTTTTATTTAAGCGTAAGAAAAAAAAAGTTATTAAGAAATAGAATATAGCAGCAAGGAAAACTGAAAATACTGGCTATATATATATATATTAAAAGTGAGGATTAATTAATGACATCCACTTATTACAAAAAAAAAAATAACTCATGCACCTTAAGAGTTGAACACCCGACCTAGTACCTAAACTCTACCCTACCCTATTAAAAATTTAAGGCCATATGTTGGAGAAGGGGTGTCTTTCTTATTTAATGCTTTGATGGTTATAGGTTGGAGTGTCACGATCGAAAATTTAAAACTGTGACTTTTAATAATTTGAAGTGAAAATATAATAAAATATTAATTTTATGAAATTCAGAAGAAATCAAGTATTAGATGTCGTTTTAGTCCTCAAATCATTATGAATTCTATAATTATTAAAATCTCATATTAATTTTTAATTATTCAAGAAAAACACCTATTAAAGTTCAAGAAAGTTTCCAACTATCTCATTTAGGTACTTGTTAAGAAATCATAAATTTTTGTAAATTGAGCTCAATTGAAAACTTTAGTCAAATGTCCAAAATAATTTATATAAATTTTTTTATAGTATCAAGTCCTTAAACTTATATTAAAACCATTCTCATACATCTACTTAGTAAATTTACTAGTCTTTGCTAAATGATTGAACAAGAAAACAGAGTGTAGATACCTACTAGAGAAATAAAAGTAGGAATTGCAAGTACAAGCTATGTAGCTTGTCTAACCACCGGAATGACTATCACAGATAGACAAATATGTAAAAGTGGGAGAAGTAGGGGCTAGCATTCACATGCTTAGTAGAAATTAAATTATCTTTTTGAATGGATGCAATTTTACGAAACTTACATAGTTAATACATTTTTCCAAAATCCATTTATAAACCAAGTTTATAAAACAATTGATATCTAGGATAATTACATATTCAAAACCAAAACCAAAAACACATTATTGTACATATTATACATCAACAAGATATAAAAGTGAGTTCTCATCCTCCCATCATGACCCTGTAATATCTCTGTAATAAAGGTACCCAGTATCCTGATATTGTCCATAGGTATATCAGCAAAAACCTGTGCAGAGACCTAGGTCTCTCACCTAATACTGCAACAACTCATCAACCATTTAAAATACCTCAATGCAATAATGAAACTCACGTATATGATCTTATAGTATGTACAACATATAACAGTTCACAACAACCATATATCCAATAATCAAATCATGCTTTAAAATCCAACGTAGCATTATCCTAGGATTTACTTTAACATGGGCAACATACTACTATTTTACCCTATAATCACAATTTAAAAATTTGTATGAAATTCTACACAATCCAATCCTAGTATAATTCAACACGTTTCAATAATTTATCTAGTTCTTGTAAAATTACAATTTTTCATAAATAAGTTTTAATGCAATTAGAAATCAAAATAGATATAAAATCAGATAATCGAACCTCTACCTCTAGATGATAGCTATACCAAGCTAGGGATGCTCGAAAAATCCTTTGTTGGTCACTTGAGTGCTCGAACGGCCATTTCAGGATCCCAGTAAACTCACTTGAAAAATGCCTTTTCCAATAGAGCCTTAGATTAAGAAACAAATATTACCACTGAATTCAGAGTACCCAAAAATACTAGGTTAGACATATAATTTGTCAATAGTGGGTCTCGCGGCGGGACATAGCTTAGTGGCACACAAAACAACACTATTTTACGAGTCTCAAAATTCGTATCACTTCGAAACATATCGATGTTATATATCAAAACTCGTTTCTCGACCTCACTAAATCCAAATTTGAAGTCGAAACTTGAGGTATTGAGCATTAATTGGCCTTAATCCCCAAAAGTTACAAAAATACAATTTTCCCAAAGTATTTAGGAAAATATCATCTTTGCTAAATATTTTTTAAAAAAATATTGCTTTTCTAACATATTTAAGAAAATATCATTATCACAAAATTATTTAGGAAAATATCATTTTCAAAAATATTTGAAAAAATATCAACTTTGTTGATTGTTTGTAAGAATGTTATTTTTGCATAAATATTTTAGAAAATAATAGGTTCTTAAGCTGAGTCTAAAGTCTAATTTGAATACTAATAGACTTCAGTCCAATACTACTCAATTTTACAAAATATCACTTTTGTATGGAATCAGAAAAATATCACATCTTTCAATTTAAGATTTCTCTCGAATTAGATATCATTTCAACATAATACCACCATATTTATCAATAATTCAATCTCTTCTTTTACATCAAATAATTTTTATGTCCATAAAAATAACTTTACAAAAATAATTATACAAACACCACAAATTAATTTATAAAATGGCCAAAAAACTCAGATTTTGGCTTAATTGATTTGTTGGAAAGTAGCTGTTGAGGACGGTTAGGGGAAGCTTGGGCTTGTCATCTATGGTAGTGGCTAGTTCTTGGTTGAGGGTTACGAAGAAGAAAAAGAAAAAGAAGAAGGAAGAAAGAAGAAAGAAAAAGAAAAGAAAAAGGAGAGAGAGAGAGANTTATATTTAATTATTTTTTAATTTTAGAAATTATAATTTACCAAAATGCCCTTAGGTTTAAATTATCTTATTATCCTTTAAAAAAAGCTGGTTTTTATATCTTCTCATCCTTAAAAGAATTTCGTCCCAAAATTCAAGTATAAATAGGGAGTATGAGTAGTAGAGCTCGGACTACCTATTTGGAATCAGAGTGAACACTTGATCACAAAATTAATTAGTACCGAGTTAAAACTAGGTAAATCAAGAAGTGTGAAATATACATTTTTTGTCTGACATTGATACCACAGAAGAGTATGAGAAGAATGTACACAAAGAAATATTGAATCATAAGATGACTCACCAATAGATACTAAGATCCTAACATAAGAGGTTGGAAACAATAATCTCATGTCAGTAATTAGTCGCAGAGGTAGTAACGATAACTAAGGCTAGAAGTCGAAAATACAAGACTCCTATAACCTGAGTAGTAGATCAAATGTCAAATACATATGATATAGTCCGTCTAATCATATCAGATCAATAACACACTGAGACCATCCCATTTAACTACATCCAAAACCTGGTCCTAAATAATCACTGAGTTTAGTGACTCTAACAAGATTCTGAATGGAAATCAATACCCTTGTGTTATACCACACAAGATAGCCAAGTCCAGAAGTTAGAAAGTACAATAAGAGTATAATGACCTAAGTCATTTACCTCCTCATAATAAGTGAGAAACAGCCAAGTATACAAAATATTTCTAGTCAAGAATAAGAAGACTAGAATCACCAAAAATAGAAATCTCTAATAGAAAAATACATAGCACAACGAATAAAATGAAATTATCTACATAATAAATATAGCCCAAAGACTTTCTAAGTCTTTTACCTAAGATAATATCATAGGATATTAACTTATACCACAATTAAGTCCAAAGATTCTGTAAGTCTTTTTGCCTAACAAAGAATTATATCAATAATCTTAAATCATCAATTACCTCTAAAGACTTTCCAAGTTTTTGGTACAAGGAAATGTCATATAGAATGATTCAATACTCAATATGCAAGTAAAATAATTAACAATACTCTAATGCCTCAGAAATAAGGTTTCAATAGAATAGGTTGTTTCTGCGGCAACACTTGTCTTCCATCTCGTCCAATTTTATTTTTAAGTCAAAAACAGTTTAAAAATATTTTTGAAAACATGCAACACAAAAATTAAAAGCATACAAGAATTCTACATTAGTTCACAATAAGGTTTCACCTTGGCCATAGGTAAACCAAACTTGAATTCTAAGTATTTCTTTTTGAAAATATAATAGAAAAAGTTTAACAACTTTCTATACTGACCCACGAGTGAGCCGATCTTAAATACCATCAATTATACCACCATAGTGATGCCTGAGTTTAACTTAAATTAAGTAATGAGTCACAGGCTCAACTTAATATCAATAGCTCAATTAAAGTTTCCATCAAGTGCTTTAAACATGTCAAGTCTCCTCAAAACATAGTTAAACATAATAAAAGCTCTTCTTAAAATCCCAAAGTTTTCCTAAAAATTTTCAAACATTTTTCTCCCTGAAATTCAAAGGTTTTTTTTTAAAGGTTTTTTTTTATAACACTTCAAACTAAGATTCAAGATCTAAAGTTTCTTCATTCACACATGATTCCAAACCGAATACCATAAATAAGTTTTACTTAGTTAAATTCATGTAACAAGATATTATAAATATGGCATCTCAAAAACATGTATAATTCTCCCAAAAATTTATACTTGTACTGTATTAATTCATACAAAAAATTTTCTAAGAAATTCAACTTGTTTCTCAAAGTTACCATATAAACTTTTCCAAAAACATCCCATATTTAGTTCCAAGTTAACTTGTAAATAAATATGTGAAGGTACGTTTTAGCTTCAAAGTCAAATACCAAGAATATCCATTATATTCAATACTAGAAAGATGCTTAGAATTTTAAAAAAATTTCGTAGTCTAAATAATTCTCTAACTAGCACTATCAAATATAGAATTAATTAATACTATAACTTTTTTATATACACCAAGGTTCAAATTTTACAATAGTACAATCTTATAAAATTCAATTTTAAATCGCCCATAAGATTTTGTAATTAGACATCTATTGAAAAAAGTGAATTATTTATTTATTTATTAATCAATTCTTTTTTTACCTAACTAATATTTAAATTTAAAATATCCATGGTTCTTTTAAAATGAAGATATGTAATATAATAGCCCACTTTATTTCAAACTATATTAATCAATTTTTGAAAATCTAAAAGTCACCTAAACCATGTAAAAAAAAGTTCTACATTTGATTAAATTACTAATAATCAAATAATTTCTCACCCAAGAATTATAAAGCTGATATATTTAAAGAGAAAATATAAGACTGAATGGAAACCATATTTAAACGCACAAATCTGCTTTTCAATTAGTGAAAAATTTTCTTAATCCATTAATCATGAAAAAAAAATTCAATTCTAAAAGTTTCATCTCGAAAAATAAGTAAACTTAGGCATACAACTATAAAGTAGGCAAAACAAATTATCTCAAGTAAATGACTTACAAGGATACACAATCATGATTCAATAATTCAGACAAGACTAAATAACTAAAGAATCTCCATTCAAATTAATTCAACTATTTTACCAATACTCAACTAATGTCAAGCCAAATTTGATGGAATTAGTATAATACCCCATTTAAACAATCTCAATATATTATACTAATTTGTTAATCATTGAGCCATATGTCGCGCAAAAGTATCATCAATTTCGACACTTTAATATAAACATCTACTACCAATTACTCGAACCGAGTAGTTTAAAAGTATACAAAAATTAAGAAAGTTAAATCACATCCCAAAATTTACGTAACACCGTTCCAATACAAGGTATATTAAAATAGTGAGCACAAGTAGCTATCATAGAACCTATAGGGTCTATATATGACTTTACTACATGAATCAACATAGAAGTACAAATATGAATGTCCATTCGAATAAGAGATTTTCGATAAGAGTAGAATCTATTAGTTTCGTGTCAACCCTAACACATTTGAGACTAGAGTTTTTGGAATATAACTGTCCTAAGGATACCAAAGTTTCTTTTTAGGGAGATAAATATAGGACTTGGAACAAATCTAAACAAAAATAACATATTTAGCCAATTCCTAAATGATGTATTAAGTATTTGTCAAACACATTCTAAAATCCTTTTTAAATAGCAAAAATCGCAGGTAAACCCCAGAGGGATCTGAAGCCTGCAGCTTTGATATCATTTTTGCCACAATCGAAAATCCAAAACCGTAACTTTTATTAATTTTAAGTGAAAATATAAGGAAATATTAATTTTATGAAATTCAGAAAAAATCAAGTATTAGATAATTTCGTTTTGATATTTAAATCATTATGAATTCCATAACCATTAAAATCTCATATTAATTTTTAATTATTTAAGAAAAATACCCGTTAAAGTTCAAGAAAATTTTCAACTATCTTATTTGGATACTTGTTGAGAAATTATAAATTTTTGTAAATTGAATTTAATTGAAAATTTTAGTCAAATGTCCAAAATAATTTATATAAAATTATTTGTAATATGAAGTTCTCAAACTTATATTAAAACCATTTATCAAATTATTATAAATCTAACACGTTTTAACAATTTTTCAAATTATCATAAAATTACGATTTCTTAGAAATAAGTTTCAATGTAATTATAAATCAAAACAGATATAAAATCAGGTAATCGAAGCATTACCTCGAGATGATAACTATACCAAGCTAACGATGCTCGAAAAATCCTCTATTGGTCACTTAGGTACTCGGACAGTCATTTCAGGATCTTGGTAACTCACTTGAAAAAGTGACTTTTTCAATAGAGTCTTATATTGAGAAACGGATGTCACTACTGAATTCAAAGCATCCAAAATTACTAAGTTCGACATATAATTTGTGAATAGTGGATTCCGTGGCGGGACCTAACCAGTAGCACACAAAATGATATTATTTACAAGCCTCAGAATTCATGACCCTTTAAAATATATCGATGTTATATATCAAAACTTATTTCTCGACCTTAAGGTCTTGATCATTAATTGGCCTTAATTCTGGAAAGTTATAAAAATACCACTTTTTCAAAGTATTTAGAAAAATATCATCTTTGTTGAATATTTTAAAAAATATAACTTTCTTGAAATATTTAGAAAATATCATTATCACAAAATTATTTAGGACAATATCACTTTCTAAAATATTTGAAAATTATCAACTTTACTAATTATTTGTAGAAATCTCATTTTTACTTAAATATTTTAGAAAATTACAGTTTTCTAAGCTCAGCCTAAGGCCTAATCTAAATAGTAATAAACTCCAGTCCAATAGTCTAATAGTACTCCGTTTTGCAAAAATATCACTTTTATGCCGAATTAAAAAAATATCACACTTTTCAATTTAAGATTTCTCTTAAACCGGATATCATTTCAACATAACACTACTATATTTATTAATGATTTAGTGTCCTCTTTCACCTCATATAATTTTTACAACCATAAAAATAATGTCACAAAAATAATTGTATAAGTGTCTCAAATTAATTTGTAAAATGGCCAAAAAAACTCAGAAATTAGCTTACCAGAGTTGATTTGCCAGAAATTAGCGGCTGAGGAGAGTCAGGGGAGGCTTGGACTTACCATCTATGGTGGTCGCGGGCTCTTGGTTGAAGGTTACGAACAAGAAGAATAAGAAAAGAAAAAAGGGAAATAGAGAGAGAGAGAGAGATATTATTGGTATAAGAAAGAAAGAAGAATGTGTGTAGTATTTTAAAACAAAAGTAGGTTCCACTATTTATATAAAATATTATATTATATTTTAATTAATTTGTGTTTAATTTTGTAAACTATAATTTACCAAAATGCCTTCAGGATTAAATTATCTTATTATCTTTTTAAAATTTTGGTTTTTACGTGGAGAGTTAATATCTCTAATTTTAGGTTTCAACTTGACAAATAGATGAATGTTTTTTTTTTTTCCCTTTTTCCACAAAAAAGAGTAAAATCTATTTTTTTAAAGGAAAAAGAAAAATTCCATTATGTAGGCAAATTCCTTTATGTGAGCAACACACTAGGAAAAAATATAAAACATTAGACAAAATTATAAGAAGGAAGACATGAACTACTTTTTTTTTTAGTATATGAGCTACTTCATTTGCTGTTTTTCATATAAAACAAGTGTCGTTAACAATATCTCTTATCGACAAGCAAATTCACAAACTTCATTTTCTTACTACTAAGTCCTACGAATTTCGAACCTATATGTGTATAATGCAATTTCACGTATTATAATTAAATAGTATTTTTATGAAAAAGCTAGAATACAATCTTGTATACAATTTAAGACTTAGGAATGGTTATATTGCTAAGTACTGTAATATATATATATATGGTTGCCAATCCAATAGGTATTTTTTTTCTTTACCTATGGGTAGGTATTTTTTTTTTAGCCGTTGGATCATCATCTAATGGTGATCCAATGACTATAATGAAGTGCATGAAAAGACGTGCATCATTAATGCTCTTTCTTTCTTATTTTTTTATAATAAAAAAATGTACATGCTAAATTTTTATTAGCCAAATTAATACCTATACATAGGTAAAAAAAAATAATACCTACTAGATTGGTGCCCTATATATATATATATATATATATATATATATAAGTGATGTTTCAATAGTTACTGTAATATTATCCATCGGTGATTATTATTATTTTAGTCGTTGAATGAAAATCAGACAGTTCTAATTAATTAGGTAGTTGATCAACAAATTTATGATAGTCAATAGGTTTGAAATTATAAATCTTATTAAATATGTTTTTGATAAACAAATTGTTGTGATGTGTTGACATGACATTTTTAACAATATTAATTTATTTATTTAAATGAAATCTTAATTTAAGATTCACTCCTTAATTCTTAATTGGAAATTAAGAAAAGAAAAAGAAAAATAACTTATGTTTCCTAAGTGTATCAAATACGTTAATCGTTGACAAAATACTATTAATAAAATTGAAGTGTGAAACCTCATTATTTACATATATATTATTTACATATATATGGATGAAGTTTCAATGACTCTATGGGTAACCATCATAAAAATTTGTGTTAGTATTAAATAGTATGAATATCATTAAATATAAATAATGATATGTAATTCGAAATTACCTACTTCAACAAGTTTCACAATATGTTAATATTTAGTATTAGTTACAAAATTTTTTTTTTTCCCAATTCTGCAATAAGTATCTTTTACAAAAATCTAGATTGAATAATGACAGAATTTCGTATATTAAGTGTTATAACTTAGTCTCTATATTTCAACTATGGTAATTAAGTCTCTTAACTTTTGATAACAATATGGTCCTTGATCTTTTGTCCTCATGTAAAATAAAAAATGTCTTAAAAAACAAAATCTGATAAAAAAAAATCCATAAAAAATTTTATATGAGAGAAGGGGAAAAATTAAAAAGAAAAAGAAAGAAATTACAAGAGCAAAATGCAGAAAAAATCGCTCCTCATCCAACACAAACACTCAGAAAATCAGTCTCGGTAAATCCCGGAAAATCAATGTTCTTGTATCCCTAAACACCCATAGAACCATCAAGACCAGATTGTCATCATCTAGGCCGTTACTGTCTCGCCGCAGAAGTAGGTTCCTAGATTTTCATTTCGAGAATGTGAGAGGAAAGATAAAGATTGAGAGATGTAGTTCGTATTGTCCTACTCCTCGAAAATAGAAGAACAACAACCCATCAAAATATATATTCAAGGGGATGTGATACTTTCTCTCTTGTTTTTTCAAGGGCATTGAGTGGAATTTTGGAAAAAATTTCAGTATTGCAAGCTTGTATTTCTACAAAAGTAACCAATTTATATTTTTTGTTTGATTAAATGTTGAATTCATCTAGAATACCACCCACGGCATGTGAACTTATAGGAGCTATGATTAACCCAAAACCAAAAAAAAAAAATGTAATAGCCAATAATTGTAAATGATTTGTAAAAAAAAAAACTATAAATGAAAAAAAAAAAAAGGCACCAAGACATAACTTACTTAATAACTTAATTTACGTAATTGAAAACGATAACTAGAAGATATGTAATACTTCTAATTTTTTAAATGCCAAAAAACATATTTATACTGAAAAAAAATTCTAATTGCTTTAAAGAGAGGATAATTAGGAGAAATATATCAGATTTAGATGAGAGCAAAGTTCACTAAATTTTTTTGAAAAATAACAAAAAAACCCCCAATTTTATTAATAGTATTTTGTTAACAATTAGTGTATTTGATAGCTTAGGAAACATAAGTTGTTTTTCTGTTTCTTTTTTTTTTAAAATTTATAATTAAGAATCAAGGAGAGAATCTTAAATTAAGATTTTATTTAAATAAATAGATTAATATAGTTATAAATATCATATCAGCACATCACCAACAAGTTGTCTATCAAAAACGTATTTAATAAGATTTATAATTTCAAAGCAATACCCAATTAATTAGAACTGCCTAATCTTCGTCCAATGACTAAAATAATAATAACTACTGATGGATAAATATTGCAGTAACTAATTATGCTCTATTTGAATTATGTATATATGCTCTATTTGAATTATGTATTATTTTTTATTTTTTTTTGGAGTGATAGAAAAATGGAAAGAAAGAGGTGAATAGGAGGTTAGTAAATGAATTTGGAGTTAGATTGTTGTTTGATAAGACGAATTTTAGAAGAAAAAGAATTGAGCTACAGTTTTCAAATAGTTAATTTGAACTTATTTTTAAAGGTTAATGATATTAATAGCCTATGAATTATACCATGCAGTACTACTTTGTCTTATGAATTTTTAATTTATATAATAATAGTTCATAAATCATGTAATTGTTGCAATAATGATATTTTGTTACAAACTGTTAAATATTTAATAGAAATAAGTTATTATAGAGTATATGGTCAAATATTTGTGGTCAAGAATGAGATTTTGAATTTTTGACTTATATAATAGACTACCAAAACTTATATAATTTTTACAATAATAACTATTTTTTTCACTAACTATTAATTTTTTAACAGAAATAAGTCTTGTCCAAAGTACACAATTAATTAATAATTATGGCTAAAAATGAAATTCTGAATTATAGAAGTAAATAATGCTCAATTATATGTTTTATCCATAATTATTTTTATTAAAAAACTAATGGTTTGTTATAAATGGGTCATTTCTATAACAATTGCATAATTCAGAGACTATTACTATGTAAGTTAAAAATTTGGAAAATAAAATAATACAATATTGAGTATAATTCATGGATTATTATATATATTTAACCCTATTTTTAATGAATAATTGGATGTGTTCTCTCACTTTTTATATCAACCACAAGATAAGTTAGGTCATCCGTAACATGGGGCTTCAGGCTCCCTCATTTTTATTTATTTATTATTATTTTTTTCAAAAAGCCTATGTATTTTTAAGTTTTTTAAAAAAATTATATAAATAGGCAAAATATTAAACAATCCCCACAAAATAGACAAAATTAATTTTAGTTTTCACTAGAGAAAAATCTTAGCTCTGTCTGTCGTTCTTTGATTCCTCTCAATTTGTGTGATCATAGGAACTCCTTAACCCTATCGACGAAAATGTTCGTCGAGGTTAAAGGACATATCCGACAAGGGTTCTTCAGGTAGGCCTTACCCACCGTTTTCCTATGTTTATTATCATATCTTCTTCCTACCTAACATATATAGAGAAATTAATTCCACTTTTCGATGCGAAATTTTTAGACCTCATTTTTGAAGAACAAAATGAATTTTGCATGTAAATAAGACATATCCCTCCTTCCTGTCTTTTCTTCTTCGTACGAAACACACAGTGGATAAATTAGCTAAGAGTTGCACTTTCAATGCCACACATTTGAATCGGACTTTAAAATCATGTAAAGTTCATTTTGCTACTAGAAAACAGACGATCATACTGCCTAAACTAATTAATAAAAATAAATCTCCTCCAATGTAATGTTGTAATTTCCACCTAGAGAGAGAGAAAAAAAAAAAAAAAAAAAAAGCAGCACTAGCGAAGATTAGCCATCACCAACAACGTGCCATGTATAAGTGCCTGCCCTTGACCTTTTCTAAAGTCATACAGAGAGACGGAGACACGTGTGAGCTTCAACATTATATAAATATTAAAAAGCGATTTCCCTCTTGTATTATGATATTAATTTAAGCTTTATGGAATTTTCAAGAAATTAAAAAAAAGAAAAATTCATCGTCAGTCCACTCCACCCACGGGCTATTTAACTCTCCCTCTCTCCAGCTCACACAAAACACGCCCACTCAACGATATTTCAAACAGCAGACAACAATGGCGGACTCAACTACGACCTCCATAGACCCTTACGAGGTCCTCTACATCGACCCCAATCCCGACGGCTCCCTCAACCGCCACCCCCCTTTCCCCAACGTCCCTCCCACCGAGTCCCCCGCCGAGTCCGACTCGGAGGCTGCCGACTCACCCCAACTCGCCCTCTCCAAGGACTACCCCCTCAACTCCGCCGCCGGAACCTTCATCCGAGCCTTCAAGCCCCACCCCCTCCCGCCGGGCCCCAACGACCTCNTCAGCGCCACCTCCCTCCCGTTCCACGAGTCCTGCTCCGGCATGGCGGTCCGCCTCCGGGCCCTCGTCCTCTCAGTCGAGTACCGCCTCGCCCCCGAGCACCGCCTCCCCGCCGCCTACGACGACGCCATCGAAGCCCTCCGCTGGATCGCCGCCGTGGCCCGGGGCGGCGCCGACGACCCGTGGCTGAGTGGGGTGGCCGACTTCACGAGGTGTTTCTTGATGGGGGGCAGTGCGGGGGCCAATATCTCCTACCACGCGGGCCTGCGTGCGCTCGATCTGGATGATCTCTCGCCCGTGGAGATCATAGGGCTGATATTCCACCAGCCTTACTTCGGTGGTGTCCGCAGGACAGGGTCCGAGCTGAGGTTGGTCAACGACCGGATCCTGCCCCTCGTGGCGAACGACCTGATGTGGAGCCTGGCCCTGCCCGAGGGCTCGGATCGCGACCATGAGTATTCGAATCCGACGGTGGTGAATGGCGGTGTGGGCGATGAGAGGATCGGGCGGCTGTCGAGGTGCCTGGTCACTGGGCACGGAGGGGACCCGCTCTTGGATCGGCAGAAGGGGTTTGTGGAGTTACTCAAAGGCCGTGGGGCCCGCGTGGAGGCCCACTTCGGTGAGGGTGGGTTCCACGCTGTGGAGCTCTTTGACCCTGCCAAGGCTAAGGAATTGGGCGATGTCGTTGACCGTTTTATTCGGAGTCAAGACGTGGTTATTGCCAGATCAACCATGTAATATATTGTGGGTGGTAGTTTGGGATAATTTTAAGATAATAATTAAAACTCTAATTTTATTGGATCGGATTCATATCATGTAGTGATCCAATAATCCATGTTTTATCTTTTCAACAAATATATATATATAATAATTATTCAAGGTGAATTGATTTACATTTTTTTTTTTTGGAATGCTTCTCTCATTGGGAAGACTTTACATTAAATTTGGATGGGTGTTGGTTGTTGCCTTGTTGGCTGTTATAATTATAGCAGCACTGAGCCACAGCCACTGATCAATTTTGACCTAAAAAGTCATAGACGAATGGATCAAAGTCTATTCCATGACTTTTTGCTTCTTATCGGGTCAATGTTGCGCACATACAAATATGAAATACTTTTTTCTTTTTTTAATCAACTTCAACTGTTCAAGTGTTTACTTTACAAACGAATTTTAAAAAAAATAATAATTCACGTGTTTCATCCGAGACACTTGGGAAGTTGAAAATGCAAATTATTCAATTACTTATTTCACATCTTAACTAGTATTTTTTAAAGGTCAACAATTTCTTGTCCAAATTTTCCGTTTAGAAATGGAGCTTAGTACATTATTTTATATTGAGGAGATTCTGACTCTTTATATGGAGATGCGTACAGGAATTATTTTAGAATTTAGACTGCATATAACATTGTTCTAACGAATATTTTAGAAATGGCAATTGTAGAAATTAGAGAGATCAGTTAAGATAGAGATAGTCGAGTTTTTATATTGCTTTAAGAGGCAATTATTAATTGTTACAAGTACTCTTCAAAGTTCCTTCTTCATTTCTTCTTCTTCTTCTTCTTCGTTTTCTTCTTCTTCTTCTTTTTCCACATATTCATTTAACGATCGAGACAATCTCATTCTGTGCTCTAGCACTTTCGTGATGAGACAGCCCAAACAGTGCAACAGATTAATTAATTAATAAGCAATATTTTTACATTGATTGAGAAAGCGTAGCTTCATTCTAAATATCTTGTCAAGTTGTTTTTTTTTTTTTTTCGATAATTATATCTTGTCAAGTTGTTAAACTATGCTTTCTCATTCAATGGCAATGAAAACAAAACAACTTTTCATGCCTTTCCAACTAGCATTATTAATGCGCGTGCATTTTGACCTAGTACTTTTCTTAAAAATTAAAAAATCAATATAAATAATAAAAATACAAAAAAAAACAAATTTGTATTTTGTTATATTTTAGAGAACATAAATTTTCCTAATTTTGTTTTATTTTTTATGTGGGGGTGATATATATATATATATATGTACGAATAATGCAATTAAATTATATACAAGTATAGTCGTAAATACTTAAAACGAATGGGGAATGCTAGTCAGCTAGTGTTGTAGCCTTGTAGGCTAGCTTGCCGTTAGAAAGAGTTATGTCAACTCATTAATCATGAAGTAGACAAAATATTTCATAATCTAGTCAATTAACTCGTAGATTTGCACCCAAAAAAAAAAAAAAAAGAAGAAGAAGATAAAAAGCCTAAGAGTGTGTTTTGGTAGGTGGAAAAAATAGAAAGAATAAAAAGAGTTACGAATTAGTGGATAGATTTGGGATAAGATAGTTTTTTATTAAAAAATTGTAGACAAAATAATTAAAGAGATTAATCTAACAATAACTTTCATAGCCTCAATTTTAGTAAATTTTCATTCAAGTAGGGGTGTAATCATTGTACATTTAAAATATTCTCCCTTTTCCTAATATCTCTCCGTCTTCTTATGTCAAACACAAACAAATAGGAATGATCTCTCTCCTCTCCTCTACTTTCCCAAGGTCATGTTATCTTCCTTCTAATTTTTCAACCCTCTTCGTGCTTTTACCAAACATAAAAGGTGTTATGGTGAGCAAGGTTAAAACAACTGAAAACTTATTCACCTTTAAAAAAAAAATAAACATTTGCTCTTACAATCTTCTCAACTCTTTCAGGGCCAGATTTGAATCAAATGTTACAACTCCAGAGCTTGTTTAGCTATATAATGTGTTCAATTATTAAAAGGTTAAATAACATGAGAGAACAAATTAAGAGTAAAATTAATGAGCAATGTTGTATATATATATATATATATATTAACTCAAGTTGAGTTCTTGACAAGAAAAAAAAAAATTATACAAGTTGAGAAAACGTAGAGAACATTATTCCTTTATAATTTATTGTCAAGGTAAATTATATCAACATCCTTATAAATGATTTGACAATATATATGATTACGCATGCCTTTAGATGCGTAAGTAAACACTTCCACGTTTTCTAGTGCGACAGCAAGTATTATTTATGAATTCTACATATCAGCTGACAATTATATTTTTACATAATAAATAAGGTACCATACGAAAGATGGAAACGCGCATATATATATATATATATATATATATATATATATATAGAAGATATTTTTTTTACCTGTACATAAAAGAAATTTTTTTACATATTTCTTTATATTAAATAATAAGATAAAAATAAGATTAATAATGCGTGTCTTTTTATTATTTCATTATAAATAAATATAACGGAACAGTTGGAAAGTTATATGATATAATTTTATCGTATTTACGCGCGAAAAGCAGCCATATATATTGTTATAATTATCTCGTATTAACGCGCTGGCCAATTTCTTGATCTTCAAGGAATATATACCAATCAATTATAGTCAAGAACAATTGAAACTATTTAAAAAAGAAAAAAACAAGTTTAAGGGAATAATTAGTTCAGAAAATAAACTCTTTAACAATGCTGAGAACAGCCGCAGCCCTTCGACGGTCAACGAAATCAATATTATGGAATCCCACGTCATCAAAATGCGCGTCGACTTGGACGCCGCACGTGACCAACAACGTCACCAACTGCTGCTGCCGGTCGACCATCGGGTCCCCACCGAACCCGATCACAAGACACCTCCCCAGCCGTCCGATCATCTCCTTCTGGGCCCCATCCACCATCGGATTACAATACCGGTGGTCCCGGTCGATCTCCGCAGGCAAAACCAGGTCCCACATGAGATCCAGCACGGGCAAGGGCAAGAGCTGGTCCGTGGCGAATTGGAGCTCCGACTCCGTTCTCTGAACTCCGCCAAACATGGGCTGGTTCATTGCGATCCCCGCCACTTTCAAAGCCTCCAGTTCGAGCTCGTTGACCTTCAACCCCACGAAAAAGACGATATTGCCCCCGCAGCCGCAGCCGTAGAGGTAGCACCGGGAGAAGTCGCCGTAGTCCCTGAGCCACGGCTCGCCTTCCGGGTCGGACGCCTGGTGGTCGACCCAGCAGACGGCGTCAGCGCCGTCGTGGTACTGCGCCGGGAGGCGGCTCTCCGGGGCAAGGCGGTAGTTGACGGAAACGACTATCGCCGGGACCTCGCTGGCGATCTGCGAGCAGTTCTGGTGGGAGGTGGCGTCCGCCGCGCTGAGAAGGATCCAGCCGCCGTGGTGGAAGTAGATCACGATCGGGAGCCGGGCGACGGCTTTGTCGTTCGACGGCAGCCTCGTCGGCCGGTAGAGCCGGGCCCACGTCCGTGTCTCACCATTGATCGTCACGTCCTTTGACACCACCGCTTGTCCGGGCAACGGATTCGGGTGAGATTCGATGGTAGGGCTGTCGAGTCGGGTTAGGGTTCCGTCGAGGTTTCGGGTTACGTGGAGATGTTTGTATGGATTGAATTCGGACATTATGTGCGTAGTTTGGTTAATTGGTGATTAATTTGGGTGTAAAATATTAATTTAATTTACTTATAAAGCAAGAAGAAGAAGAAGATTGATGACGGAAGAATGTTTAGGGTTCTCATGATCGTGTCCGAAGTACGTATGCTATGCATGAAAACACATAACGATACGTACGTAAGGTTGATTGGTTAATAAAACCGAAAACGTAGGTTGTACATATATGTATTTGTGGGAACTTATCACGGTGAATTCGGGTTTTATGTGGTCAATATGAAATTTGCTCCTCATCTGGATTTTTCAAAGGTAAGCTAGCAATTATATTCTATAATGCCATAGCTAGGTGATTACGTATGGACATAACTAATAGTAAAGAGTCGTTCCTTTCGAAAAATAAAAAATCATATGGATAATTTATAAATAAGCCGTTTGTGTAGTAATTTTAATTAGGGCAATGTCGTGCGTGGTCGGGAAATTGCTTATCTTATAATAAGAATCTACATAAGAGGAAACACTTTAATTTGAAAGTATTGTAGTACTCAGCTACTTAAGTACAGGATTATCTTCTGAAAAATCCAAATGACCCCGGATAATAAATTACGTCGATGAATGAAAATTGAGAGGATTGAATTGAACATCGAGATATCTTTTTTTTTTTTTTTTTTTAATGCTTACGTTTATATTGTTATATGATCTTCGATACACCACCTTTTTTTAATGCTGACCTTATATTATATGGTTATATATCTTTGATAAACTTTCTACTAGGACGCATTTTCAAATGGTCTGGTTTTCCAAACCTTACTCTCTTTTGAGTGTTTTCTTTTTTAAATATATGTACGTATGAAATAGTTTTCAGGAATAGCTAAGTGAGTTTCTGCCCTCCACGGTCCAAAAATTTTATATATATACATATATATATATATATAAATTCACACACACACACATTGATATAGATATAAATTGCATATAAAGGTTCATCGATATTGAAATTTTGAGAACTTGATGATGTAGCATAGCGTTTGTTGTCATTTTAAGTTAAGCACTCAATGTCATGAATTTTTTTTCATGACTTGTTTTCCCAAATTCAAATGATGTGAAGCTACTATTTTTAAAAAATTGTTAATTTTTAGCAACAAAACGCTATTTTTATTTTTATTTTGAAAACCGAAAGAGAGAGAGAGAGAGAGAGAGAGAGAGAGAGAGAGAGAGAGAGAGAGAGAGAGAGAGAGAATAGGTTGTGTTGTCATGCCACTTACCCAATTTTCGTCGCTGGAACTACATTGGGTCAAGACGATCTCTGGAGCCAGCTTTCGGTGAAATGAGAAGGTTTCTTATTGCCCTGTACCTTCAACATATGGCCAACTTAGTGGCCCGACCTGCATGAGATGCACATTGGCGGCCAAGGTTCTCCGTCAAAGCAATTTTGTAAAAACCCGGATTTGGGAGGGTAATTTGGACAATTTATCAATTTTTCCGATATAATATGGTGGAGGACTTATGTACAATTTTTGAAAAATTGCATAGTCCATTCAAAACAGGCCGCGTGGCCTGTTCACTCATTTCTCTTCTCTCTCTTCTTCCCCGATTTCTCTCTTTCTCTCTCTCTCTCTCTGCGTTTTTCAGCCACTGACGCCCGACCGTCGCAGATTTTCTTTAACAATAGCCTGTGCTCAATGGCGAAAGGTAACCCTTCCCTGACTATTATACATTCAGCGAGAAAAACCGAGTAAGCTCCTTGTAGTCTGGTCAATAAGATTGCACGGACATTTCCCAAGTGGTCCCGAATGACCACGCCCACACCAATAGAGTTGCCATCCATTGGAAATGCAGTGTCAAGATTTGCCTTTAGAGCACCAAAATCCAGAGGACGCCAGTGTCTCGTGCCCGGAGGACTAAAAGAAGTAGTATGTTGCGAGGTATGGAGACTCTTGTATTCCCGAATCCAAAGGTTAGCATCCTCGAGGATTAAATGGGGTGGCCTTCCTTTCTTTCAATGAACAGAGACATTTCTATTGTGCCAAAGCATCCAAGTGACTACAAACCAAGTTTCGAAATCTAATTTCGAGAGCTTGTTGGAAAGATAAATTTTTAAGTCAAAAAAAGATAGTCCCCGAAAGCTATCCATAATCTCCCAAAACAAGCTCTTCTCCCAGCAGTCTGAGGAGTGAGGACATGTTACTAGTACACGGATGGTTGTTTCTTGGTCTTCATGACATCTTGCAAAGATACTTGAACAAAGGACTCCTCTCATAGCCAAGTTTTGAGTGGTGGGGATAATACCTTGGAAAGCTCTCCACATGAACATAAGGATCTTGATAGGTAGCTTTAGGCTCCAGAGAAGATTCCATTATATTTGTCCTATTGTCACATTTAAGCCCTCTACCCTTCCGAAGGAATTAAGGATCATCTTGTAACAAGACCGAACAGAGTAAATTCCATTCTCTTCGTAATGCCCAAACAAGCTTGTCTTCAAGTGCGGTAGCGCTCAACGGGATAGCGAGAAGAATTGGAACATCGACTTCCCAAAAGATCTCCCGCACCCTGCCTTCATTCTAGAGGCCCGGAGTTAGGACCAAATCAGAGACTAGCATATTTTCAGATTATGGAGAGGGGCTTGTAATTGGTCAAAAGCTATTTGGCCTAGAAAACCAAGGGTCTTGAAACATGCAGATCTTTTGACGATCTCCCACTTGCCACTAGAGCCCTAATAAGAGACTGTCTCAACCCCAAATAATGCTCTGCCATATCATACTAGACCCTTTACCAGTTTAAGCATACAACAAGTCTATAACTTTGTGGTACTTGTGTTTTAAAAGATACTAAGTTAAAGAGAAAGGATCACTAACAAGTCTCTAAGCTTGCTTTGCTATGAGAGCTTGGTTAAAAATGACGAAATTCTTGAAACCCAAGCCACTGCCTTTCTTTTTAGTGCAGAGATGATTCGAAGTCAACCAATAAAGCTTCCTCTTATCTACTGAGCCGCCCCACCAAAACTGAGTAATTTAGGCTTGAATTCATGACAGAGTGTGATTAGTAATTTGAAGAGACTCATTGTGTAAGGTGGGATTGGTTGAGCTGCAGCTTTTATCAGAATCTCCTTGCCACTGATGGAGAAAAGTTTACCTCGCCAATCTTGGAGTTTACCCATAATTCTTTGCTTAATAGAGGAGAAAGCTTCTTTTTTATTTCTTCCTAGGAAAGCTGGAAGTCCTTGGTATTTGTCATGGACATAGGCCATACATAAACCCAGAGTCTGTTGGATCAAATCCCAGGCCAATTAGTGTACCTTAGGACTAAAAGAAAGAGTTGACTTCTGAAAGTTGAGAGATTGCCCTGAAGCACACTCGTAGTGGTGTAAGAGATGTTTCACCTCCATTGCCTCATCTAGAGTAGACCTACAAAATAATATACTGTCATCGACGAGAAAAAGATGAGACACACATGGGCCTCTCCTGGAGCAATTAAAGCCCATCAAAGTTCACCGATCTTCTGCAGTTCTGATAAGAGCTTCCGCACACAGGAGAAAGAGGTAGGGTGACAAAGGGCATCCTTGTCTCAAGCCCCTAGCAGGAATAACATCTCCGCAAAGTTTCCCATTTATCATGAAGGAGAATCGGGGTGTAGAGACACAGTCTAGGACAATGGAGCTCTAAGTATTAGATAAGCCTAACTTCCTCATAATCTCTTCTAAGAGACTCCACTTTACCCAATCGCAGGCTTTACTCATGTCGAGCTTCAAAGCCATCCAATGTTTCATGCCCCTTCTCTTTTTTCATAAAGAATGCATAATCTCATAAGCTGAAATTACGTTATCAGTAATCTGACATCTCGGGACAAAAGTGCTCTGAGATTCATTAATGATAAGAGGTAGAATGGTTTTGAGGCAGTTGGCAATAGTTTTTGTAATCACCGTATAAATGATGTTGCAGAGACTTATCGGGTGGTAGTCAGACACCTTCTTCGGAGATTTGATTTTTGGTACTTGCATTATAACTGTCTTGTTTAATTCAGCTGCTGATTGTTCACCTCAAAGAACCTTAGAGCAAATACTGATGACTTCGTCGCCCATTATGTTCCACTACCTTTGATAAAATAAAGCATGGAAGTCGTCTGGTTTTCATGCATCCCATGTTAAAGATTGCATGTCGAATTTCTTCTGGAGAATAAGGAACTGTGAGGAAGTTATTCATTTCACTTGTTATTCTTGGTTAGATTAAGCCAGTAACAAAGCCAATGTCATCTTCACGCATGAAGATATTTTGGAAGTATGTTTCGATACTACGACAAATAAGGTCTATTATTGCATATCACCACAGCAATTTCAAAAAAAAAGGTTATTAAGATTTTTTATAATAGTATTTTTGGTTACGATTTTAAAAAGTCACATATTCAAATAAAAAGTATATTATATTACATACTATTACTCCAAATATAATATCATTAAAAAAACTTGCTTTTATAAAACAATTTCAAGTATAGACACTTTAGTTTGTAAAATTAAATCTAAATTTGATATGTAGAAACTCAATTATAAGGAAACTAAATCTAATCTGAAAGTAAAATAGGAAAAAAAAAATGATAAAGTGGGAATAAGTTTCTAAAACTAAAAAAAATTTCCAAACCCCAAATTTCTCAAATCCAAATCCCAAGTTATAGAAGATGACCATGGAGATGATAACGGCTAACCTAGCTAATCTTCTCGACTCCGTATATTAATAACTTCATCACTCTCGACTCCATCTCTGAACCTCGTCACCCCAGATCCAAATTATAAAGACGTACCAACTAGCACACAATTTGAAATTTCACTAGATCAACTCAAATTAGAGATAGCCCAGCTTCTGTGAGGCAAGGAGAACTCATTCACATAGGCTAAAATACCTAACTCAAATCAGATCAACACAAATTAGGGGCTGGGCGTTGAAAAAAGTCGTGCAGAATTTCTCTTCTTTGTTCAAGATGACCAAAGAATCCAACTTGTATCCCTTATATGACGGAAGAAACTAGCTCGCACGACCCCTTGTCAAGGTAAAGACCCAACCAACTCCAACACAAGACATACCCCTCATGATCCAAAATCAAAGATAAGGAAAAAAGCTATCTTGTGATGAACCTAGTTATCCCAAGACCTTCAACAACTCTTAAAGACCTCTTTTTCGCTTTTTCAAATGGAGTTACTAATTTTAGGTAAGTTTCACTGTAAGTATTTTCACTTTTGTATAGAGTGTGAAATGATAAAGTAGAAAAATGGAGCTTCCTCTTGAGTTTCATTGGGATATAACCATGACTCCTTTTGGTATTTTTGATATCCTTTCATAAACTGCATTTTTTTTTATCTGCATTTTTAGGTATTTTTGCTAGAATGCATCTGATATAAAGACTAATGTATCTTATTGAAATCCTTAATTCCCACACGAATTGGAATACGATCTGATTTTATTTTCTTTATTTTTGTGTTCTTCCATGAGGATATATGCAGGAAGAAAATGAAGAACAAATTCTATCAAACCAGGAGACCTTAGCCAATAGCCCTTACTTTGGGCCTTAAGTTCTTAAGCCTAATAAATCTAATTCATGTATGCCAAAGAGTTATGCATAAAGATATGTACTTGGCCAGATAAAACTAATAATTGAATTATATTTTAGATATATGTATATATAGGAATATAATTTCTTTGTATTTTACAGGAGAGTAATATAGACCATACGTTCAAGATGTATTGTAATCCTAATAAATTAACGTCATTATAATTATTATTATTTACTGAAAGTAGGATTTGATATGTACTCAATTTTATTGACTATTTAATTTACTGTCATGGGTTTTGTAATGTACTTGGCAAGTTCCATTTATTTTTTTAAAGTTTTTATTTTTATTTTCCTAAAAGTGATTTCGTTGTCTCTATAAATGTAACATTAACCTTTTTTCCTTGCCTATAAATTATTAGAGTTGTCTTGAGTGCCAAAGAAATCTTTAAAAAAGGAAATATTTTATATGTATATTGTATTGATGGAAATGTTTTTGGTTTTAGGAAACGAAAATTTGAATTAGTAACATATTCATATTAATCTTTAATGAAAATAGTTTTGTTTTTACTATTGTTGTTATTTAAAATTGTAATGAATACAAGACACATAGATTAAAGCTTGTTATTGGTTTTATGAAAAGGGAATCTAGCGTAAAATTCTATTAGATCAAGTTTTGCAGTTGAGAGTTCATTAGCAACTACAACTAATTGTGTTTAGGATATGTAATTATACTATTCTTATGTCCTTTTGATTTATAGGTATCTTTTTCAAAGCACCAAAAACACTATAATACTAAATAATATTATGGATTGTAGTTAATTAGGGACATTAATGCATGAGTTATGTTTTCTTATTTTTTATTTTATTTTTCAGGTGAAGATTTATCTTGGAGGACAAATTGAAGCTCATATGATAGGTAAATTTTTTTATAATAATTATCTTTACAGCTAAATAATTTTTTTTAGTCCTTAATATGTATAATTTATATTTACAATTGACATGATAGTTAGTGCCATTGAGAATTATATACGATGATAATGAACAATGATTGGGTGGAATTAAATAGGTAACTATATTTAGACTTAAGAAATAATTTGTGGTACTTTAAAAAGTAAGTACTAGGATAATGACTTAGTAAATTTCTCTCTCTTTTTTTTTTAATATGTAGAGCTACAGATGATTATATGCAACGGGCTTGGCATTTTGTAAGGACAGTAGAAAAAATATTGGGTTATCGAGAGAGGTTATTATGTCCTTGTAAAGAATGTCGTAATTTGAGTCACTAATATGTCAATATTGTTTATGAGCACTTGGTCATTAAGGGAATGGATCCAAGATATACAAATTGATTCCACCATGGAGAGGAGGCAAATTCTAATGAAAATATTGAGGAAGTGAACTTAGGTGATACGTATAAATTGTTTAGAGCTGCATATGAGTATGATGAAGATCTCTCCCAACATTCTGAAGAAAATACTCATGAGAAGTTTGTAGAAAATTTGGAGGATGCCGAAACCCTTTTTTTTCCTAGTTGTACAAAATATACAAAGCTATCGGCCATAGTTGCTCTATACAAATTGAAAACCGTAAATGGTTTGTCATATAAAATTTTTGGTGGCTTGTTAGAGCTTTTACATGACATGATACCCACTCCCAATGTGATTATTAAGTCTATATACAAAGTTAGGAAGTTTCTAAAAATGTTTGACTTAGGACACGATAAGATCCATGTCTATGTAAATGATGTCTACTTATTTAGGAAAGAAAATGACTTCTTAGAAAATTGATGTAAGTATGGTGCATCAAGATGGAAGGAAGACAAACATACAAAGGAGGTTAAAAATGATGCACCTACTAAGGTATTAACTTATTTTTCCATTATTACAAGGTTTAAAAGGATATTTAAGTATGAGAAAACTACTGAGGCCTTAAGGTGACATTTTACACATAAAATTAATGATGGAAAAATGCACCATCTAGTGGATTCACCTGCATGGGAGTTGATGAATGAAAATTGGCCAATAGTCGTAAATAACCCACGCAATCTTAGGATTGGTCTTACTACAGATGGAATTAATCCTTTTAGAAACATGACTTCTAAATATAGTTGTTAGCCAGTCGTGCTAGTTACATATAACTTACTTCCATGGTCTTATATGAAGAAGGAAAACATCATGTTGACTTTGTTGATTCCAGGCCCAAATCAACCCGATAATGGCACTGATGTATACTTACAACCCCTTGTTGATGATTTGAAAGAGTTATGGAATAATGGAGTTGATGTATTTGATGCATTTGACAAGACATCTTTTAATTTAAAAGTGCTTCCAATGTGGACAATAAACGACTTTCCAATTTATGAAAACCTTACTGGGTGTACTACAAAAGGTCGATATACATGTTCATTGTGTGCTGAAAATACGCAAGCAAAGTGGTTAAAGTTTAGTGGCAAGTTTGCATATATAGGTCATAGATGGTTTTTATCAGCTTCTCATCCATATCGGCAGACAAAGTCATTGGTTGATGGTAAGATAGAAAATAGAAGTACACCAAGAGTCATGAATGGGAGAAGAATATTTGAGGAACCTGATGGTTTTGTGAATAAGTGTGGGAAAAGTGAAAAGAATAGGAAGCAAGTAGGGTAAAATGATAAGAAACAGAAAAAAAGAGAGAAACCAAAGAAAGCAGAGAAGAAACGAAGTAGAGATAATGATGCAATAAATGAAGCCAAAAAGATGTGGAAGAAAATGTTCAATTTTTTTTTTGAGTTACCATATTGGAAAGTAAATATTATTTGATTAAATCATATTATCATATCTTTTATTCATTATTATGGAATATCCTAGAAGTAACTTAGTCATATTCATATTATTTTTTAGGAATTATCATTTTGTCATAATCTGGATTTAATACATATAGAGAAGAATGTATGTGAAAGTATTATCAATACATTGTTGAATGTAAATGGTAAAACAAAATATGGACTTAAGGCTCGAAAAGATTTGGAACATATGGGAATTAGGCATACATTGTATCCTCAAAATCAAGGTGCTAGAACATACCTTTTCACCTATTTCCCATGCATTATCACAATGTGAACGAAGAATATTTTGAAAGTACCTGATGGATTTAGCTCAAATATTTCAAGTTATATTTCAATGGAGCAATATAAGCTCATAGGTCTTTAGTCCATAATTGCGATATTCTTGTGCAACAACTATTACCTATAACTATTAGAAGGTTACTACCAAAGGCTCCAAAAAATGCAATACTCTGTACTTTCTTTAATAATGTTTACTTTCGCAATAAAAATCGGGAAAAAATAGTTGATCTTGGAGATAAAGTCATTGAAACATTATGCTTATTGGAAAAGTTTTTCTTACTGTCATTTTTTGACATTATAATACACTTGGTGATCCATATAGAAAGAGAACTAAGGTTATGTAGACCTGTCCAATTTCATTGAATGTATCCCTTTGAACGGTTAGCTTACATTTTTAAGCTTTTTCATTCTATTTCCTAACACTAAGTTTTAAAATTTTGCGAGGTTACTTTCCTAATATAATTTCTTGGTGTCTAGAGAAATGGTAATACTTAAAGGATACGTTAGGAATTGTACTCAACTAGAAGGGTGTATTGTAGAGTCATATCTTGTAGATAAATGTATAGCCTTTTGTAGTGATTTTGTAAAGCAACCAGTAAATATTTTTCAACAAGAGAATAGAAATGAAGAGTTTATTAATGATAGACTCCTTGAAGGTCGTCCAATATCAGCTGGGAAACTTATCTTGTTAAGTAATGAGATGCTTGCCAGTGCACACCGCCACGTATTTTTCAATTCAGCAATTGTAGAACACTTCTTGGAATAAGTATATATATTACTGAGTTCTTTGTGTATCTATAGGAGTATATTGATTGAATTAAAACACACCCATTCCACTTAAAATGTCTTAGGATACTTTTTGATCATCTTAAGCAAAAGAATAACAATCTGGCAAAAAATCAAGGTTTACTATGGAAAAAGCATCATGAAACCTTTGCTGACTGGTTAAAGGAAAAGGTAAGGTTATTCATACTATGTATGTTTGAAAGTTAGTTTAGTCTATTTAGTAAAATCTAACACCATATATATATGTGTACGTTCAAATTGGACAGATTTCTGTACTTTCTTCAATTACAAGTGAAGACATGATAAAATGGCTTGCATATGGACCAAGAAAATATGCTACATCATATTCAGGGTATATTATTAATGGAAAGCGATTTCATATTAAGGATTTTGAGAAGTCCACTCAAAACAGTGGTGTTTCCATCGAAGCAATGATAATGTGCAGATCAAGCGCCAAGGATGTTGCACAAATAGCACGTGTAGTCGAGAATTATGAGGTTTTAAGAGAAATTATCTTATTAGATTATCATGATTTTACATTACCAGTATTCAAATGTACTTGGGCTAGTGTTGGTAATGGAATCAAAGTCGACGAAAATGGAATTACAATTGTTAACTTACACCATGGAAGCAATCAATTTGGTAGAGATCCCTTCATCCTAGCATCACAAGCAAAACATATTTTTTATTCAAGAATAGATGAGGACTCCGATTAGTATGTTGTATTGCGGGCTATACAAAAGGGTGTTCATGATTATGACATTCGTGATGAAGAGGAAAAGATAATGTCAACAACCTAAGAGATTCCAAGTAACAGAATGAACTTAGATGATACAATTAAGAGTAGTTTTGTTAGAGGGGATTGTGAAGGTATATTGATGTAGTAGGACTTCATACCCTAATTATATCTTTATTAGTCAATTTTGAAAGGTATTTAACATGAAAGTTATCTGGTTTAGGATTTCTGTTCTTTATCAATTTTGGATGTGTATAATTTTCTTATGACATTATGATACATATTTCTAATTTATTGTTATATTTTTTACAATTCAATTAATTTAGATGCACATGTTATTTTGCATATGAATAATTGTTTATTTTTGTTCTATATATGTTATGATTCTTTTTTTTTTTTTCAATTATATATAGGTACTCTTGAGCATTTTGGATGGTAGTAGGAAGAAAAGGCTTTGCCAACCTAGAAAGTTACAAGAACTTTTTATAGAAAGAAGAAGATCACTTGTAGCAAAACTAAGGACTACAGAGGATTTTTCTGAATTTAATATTATAACTACTCCTAAACCGAAACAAAAGAGATCACTTTGCCATTTAGTAACTCCTGCTTAAACTGTTTTCAATTCACTTATTAAAAAACCTACTAAGTCTACAAGTAAAGTGATTTTGAGAGATGAATCTCCTAAATTTGATAATTTTCGCACTATAGATGATGAGGTTCAGTCACCGTTCGAGTTACCTGCAGCAAATACTAGAGTAACGAGTCATAGGATTGAAAGAAAAGAGAATTTAGCTCAGGTACAGAAATCCCCTCAAGTAGGAAAGTCCACACTAATACAAAATCTTCAACCTTCTCCCTTAGAATCACCCAATGGTGGTGTTAGAAGGTCATTTTAGTTAAAAGAAACAAATCAAAGCTCTTCTCAAAATAATCAATTGGCTCAAGCAAACAAAGACCTTGATGCACAAGAAGTCGATGAAATAGGTGTATCTTCTAAGGAGGAGACAAAGCGAAAAAAGGGCAAAACAAAGATGAGTGGATTGCTTTAAATGAAGCAATTACGATAGAATTCAATCTAAAAAAGCAACCAAGTAGTACTGAATCTATTGGACTTTCTTCCATTTTAGGGCCATTAGTAAAGGAGATTGTACCTATTACTTTTAGTAAATGGAGGAAAGTTGCTCCTGAGATCAAAGAAGTTTTATGGAAGTCTATCTAAGTACAATATAAATATGTATTTATATGTGCGAATTTAGTGTATATATATATGTGTGTGTGTGTGTGTGAGAGCGGGAGAGAATTTTGTAATACTATTTAGACTTTTTGATTGTGGATAATTACATTTTATTTATAAATATAGGTGAGATACAAACTGGATAGGTCATGGAGAAAAGATTATGTATTTAAGAACATAGGAGCACATTAGAAAGCATCAAAATTAAGACTGGTCAAGGATATCAAATAAGCAAAAAATGATGAAGAAAGAATGAAACTTAAGCCAGATAACATCAAGTCAATTACTGAATGGAAAGCTTTTGTGAGAGAGAAAACAAACATTGTGTTTCAAGTTCACTATTTATTTCTTATCTAAGATTTGAACCAACTTAA
The DNA here is from genome assembly GCA_002914805.1 of Parasponia andersonii. Classification (NCBI taxonomy): domain Eukaryota; kingdom Viridiplantae; phylum Streptophyta; class Magnoliopsida; order Rosales; family Cannabaceae; genus Trema; species Trema andersonii. The sequence continues at coordinate 144,082 of JXTB01000532.1, read as the reverse complement.
TAGAATAATTTGAAATACATGTCTTATTATATTTGCTTCTTAAATAAGAAAAAAGTGTCAAGTTTAGAGATCTAAGAAGGAGACAATTGCCTCATACAGCCAGCCGCAAAAGATATGCTCGATTGATCGAGGATATGGTATGATATTAAGCATTCTATTAGTTTTAATTAAAATATCACTACTTTTTTCTTTTTATTGACAATTATCTTTCATATTTAAAGGTTAGAAGTAGTGGAGGCAAATCAAAATTATCTAGAGTTAATGTCTGGATATAAAGGCATATAAGGAAAATAGTGGTATACCTATCACATCAGAAGTTGGAGAAGCTTTGGTATGAACTTTATTCCAACTTAGTTCATAGAACCCGAATAGTTTGAAGCTGAAAATTTTATTCTTAGTTTTGTTTTGCAACCAATTAAAGAAGATTCAAGAATTTTTTGTCATGCTTATAAATGACATAACTAAGATGCCAAATAATGGTTTTATTGCTCATAAGTTAGCTCCTCAAACAACATATGTATGATCAAATTTACTCATACTAAAGACTGCACTTGGCTGAAACGAAAAATGCTATTCTTGATATACACTTGCTAATTTTGTATAGTGTTAACTCTGGATTAAGAAGCTATCTTATTTGTTGTGCTTAATTTATCAAGTAATATGTATTTCTTCATCTAAGATAAATTGAAAATCGTTCAGCAAGATCCTATAATATCCAACACTTCTAATGTTTTTGAGGATGCTTTAACTATCGTGCTTGGTCCAGATAGACGTGGAGCAATAAGAGGATTTGGCTGTGGAGTTAATGCAATAAAGCTTGAGCTTATTTCGGAAAGAGATGATAATATATCTCATTTAGAAGATGAATGTTGTAAAATAGAAGAGCAAGTTAAATGTTTGCAAGAAACAATGACTCTCCTATTGCAAAATCAAGTAAGTTTCTCACTTTAACAAAAATTATAGATGATAAAAATTATTAATTAATATTCTCCATTTGTTGTAGGGTGCAAGTACTGTTCGTAGAGAAGAACAATCCAATTAACCTATTCTTTCTCCATTGGTAATTTATTTTTCTCATGCCATTGTAACATTCAATTTTTATCTTTGATATTTAATTATGATACTAATTAATATGTCTCATATTAATTAATTTGGGTATATCTATACAAAAGAGTGTGAACACTAGTTCGAATAAGGAAAAGTGCCAGTTACTTAATTGGTGTGGTTCTAGAGAAGTTGTCGCTGAGGGACATTGGTTTTCAAGTAATCCAAAGGATTTTATTCATCATGTAATGCTTGGACCCAATGCAGTGAGAGTTTGGGTTGATGTGGCAAAGAAACCGGATACATTTTTATAGAGACCTACTTCCTTGACGACTACTATTGACAAAACTCTTGGTAGTAATATCGTATGGCCAGCAGATAAAGTTCTCAGAGGGTGAGTAAAATGACAATATTATATTTATATGTACACAAATTACTTTCTTTTGTCATTGATGAAATAAATAGTACTGAACATACTATATTCATGTTCTGTATGTTGGAAATGAGAGTATTAATTGATCGACTTCTACCTAAGATATTAGCGATCATAAAACTATCAGTGTATTTTGAATTATTGACTTGCACCTATATTATTTTTTTTTATATTTTGTACATGATTGGTGGCTAAGATTTATATCATTTTTCTGACTTAGGCAACTACATGTGGTTTAGTCTAAATAATTATCTACAAATTGCCTATTACTTTTATATATACATGGTTAAAACTAAGTTTGTTCTTTTATTCCATGTGATTGTTAAATCATGAAAATGAGATAGTTTCAATTCTCTACTGTGGAGTTGTAATCTTAATATATACTTGTCAAATCTTTTTTAATTCATTTTAATAAATTTTTTTCCAATTATCTATAGTTAAGAGTACTATATTGTTCGTGACTATATATTTTGTCTAGGATGTTGGAGCATATATAGTTCAGCTACTGTTCTAAAGATGTGGGGAGGAATTTTGTGATTATTGTAGTCTGAATTTTGTTGTTCTTGATATATATGATTGTATTTTGAATTATTGTGCTCCTTTTTTTATGAATACTACTATGTAACACTAAATAAAGTGTACTAGTTAAATTTTATATAATTGTTATCAGAACAATGTATAGATCTTATATTATGTTATGTTACATAAAATATTTTATTTAAAATACTTCTTTTAAAGCATTCTTATGTAGATTATTCTCAAATTATTTTAGTACAGGTTTTATATTTAAAAGGACTAAAAGAAAAATGGTATTGGGAAAAAAATAAAATATACATAAGATATATAACAGGAAGCAATACATGCTATAAAACCATTTTCATATCACATCAAAGGTGTTATAAAAGATTTTTTATAACATTCGACAAAAATTATAATACAATTTTTATAGTGTAAAACATATTATAAAAACAATTCTACAGCATTTATAGTATGTTATAAAGGGTTTCAATAGCATTTATAGTATGTTATAAAGGGTTTCAATAGCGAGCTAAAAACACAATGAAAGATATTCCACGGCACTTAAAAATATTATAAAAGAGTTTTTTAATAGTGTATGGGATAGCATTAAAAAAAAACGAGGACCTTTAATAACGGGGCTATCATTGTATACTCAAAAATTCTCTCAAAACCTTTTTATAATATTTTCTGCACGCTATCGTATCCAGTTTTTGCGGTAGTGCGACCACCCCGAGGATATCTATCATCTTCTTGGCACCAGGTCCCGCTCGAGTCTTCCAACCCCGTGATGGTATTTTTGTTTCTCCTCTGAGTGGCCTTGGCATGAAAGAACGCTGTGTTTCTATCCCCACTCTTCAGCCAGTCGGCTCTTGATCGTTGTCTCCAGTGCTCCTCCTCGAGCCAGATCAATCTGTTTCTTTCTTTTTCCAACTCTCTTATCCGGGTCAGGGATGTGGCATCTCTAGGGCCCGTATACGCTGCTTCCAGTCTTTTGTTCATCTTCTGAAAACGTTGAGGAGTGTTGCCGAGTTTTGACTTACTCCATGAGGAGAGATTTGTGGCACAGAGGTCCAGTTTTGTCCAGGAGACAGAGTGTTGAAGGAGCGTTTGATGGAGCAGACCAAGCTCTCTGTATGACTTCGAGGCATTCTTCTTCCCAAGTCCAGTAAGGCTCGAAACAAAAGAGGCGTTTGGTCCGGCTGCCTCCACGATCGTCCCAATCTCTGGAGTCCAAGATGAGCTTGATGAACCTGTGATCTGACCCGTCAAAATTCAATTTCAGAACTCTAGCATTAGTGAACATGGATAGCCAAGAAGAGAAAGTAGCGAAACGATCTAGTCGTTCTTGAATGTTATATGTATCTTCTTGGCGATTATCCCACGTCAACTTGGTGCCTGAGAAGCCAGTGTCCTCTAAGTTACAGTCTTCGAATGTTTCCCGAAAAGACTACATATCTCTTGCATACCGGACATTGCCACCAATCTTTTCATTCCAATTCAAGATTCCAATGAAGTCTCTGCCGCATGACCAGGGGATATTTGAATGCGTGTTGAGTCTATGGAGGAGCTCCCACGACTGGTGAAGTTGATTTCTCGACCGGTGGCCATACACTCCCGTGAATCTTTATGTGACATCATCAGAAGACTGGATTGTTAAAGTCTTCAACATCAGCATAAATTGTTTGATTAAGTCAGAGCAATGTTTGCTCACGTCTCCAATAAAATAGGAGGAGTCTTATTCTGTAGCTATTAGTTGCAGCACGTAGGGAACTTACTGAGTCTTAGGTTGTTGCTATTTGTTTGCTATTTGTTAGCTAGTTTCCGTTGTTATTTTTCATTATTTAAGCAGTATGTTTAATGTAATCAGCAGACAAGGAAGTAATAAGAATTTCTCTTCTTCAGCAATATCTTTTCTCTTCATTGTCTCATAACAGTTTTTCAAGTTAACAATCTGGTATCAGAGCCTGGCTGTGAGGGACATTTCTTAGGGAAAATAAAGAGTGTTGAGAGACTAAACACGAGAGGATGAGTGACTTACAGGTTATTGGTGGGATCAAGAAGCTGAACAATCAAAATTACAATTCTTGGTCAACCTGCATGATGTCATATATGCAAGGCCAAGATTT
>JXTB01000532.1:100657-137161 GCA_002914805.1 Parasponia andersonii | reverse complement strand
GTCTGAGTGGCATTAAAATTGCAGACTTTTGTCAACAGCTTGGCATGATAAGAGACACGAATGCTGATGTCGAGGGAGAGTGTTAAAGTCTTCAACATCAGCATAAATTGTTTGATTAAGTCAGAGCAATGTTTTCTCACGTCTCCAATAAAATAGGAGGAGTCCTATTCTGTAGCTATTAGTTGCAGCACGTAGGGAATTTACTGAGTCTTAGGTTTTTGCTATTTGTTAGTTAGTTTCCGTTGTTATTTTTCATTATTTAAGCAGTATATTTAATGTAATCAGCAGACAAGGAAAGTAATAAGAATTTCTCTTCTTCAGCAATATCTTTTCTCTTCATCGTCTCATAACAGTTTTCCAAGTTAACATGGATAACGACATCAATATGGAATTTTGAATAACATCTCAGCAGTCCCCATAGTCGAAGTTTCCAAAAGTAACTTGCTCTGTGGCGCACCCTTATTGAGACATTTCTTTTGCAGTGTGTCCCATAATTCCGCATGCGAAACAAAAGTCAAGTAATTTCTCGTACCGAAAGTCAACCCATGTAAGTGGACCTGAAAAGCCCAGGCGGACTTTCATGCCCTTCATCAGTGGTTTTGTGACATCTACCCGCACAGGCACTCGGAGGCCAGCAACGTCCATTTTTACCGGTTTCGACCTCGATATAGCGACCTAGCCGATTCCCTAAGTAACGATCGATCCCCTCCGTCATGCCGTGTAGCGGAAGATTGAATATACGGACCCAGAACTTCACAAATCGGTAGTCCCCCTGTCCCGGGCTCTCGCGGTCATCAAACTCTTTTAAGACCAGCAAAGATTGATTTGCTGAAACACCATGGTTCTCCGTCCAAGATCCAACGTTTCTCTATCTCGTGTTTGAAAGAGAACACAAAGGTATGTTACCCAATCTCTTTGAGTTCCAAACCACGTTCTACTTTCCACGCTCTGGACATCACGTCCTTAAACACCATTCGGTTGAAAGGTTTATTTGTAAGTACCTTTCCAACCAAGCCCAACTTTAGGTCTTCAGCGCCTTTGTTCAGCAGGGAGTTATCCAGCACTCCCTCCTCTTCCTCCATGATACTCAAAGAATTCCATCTGTTGACTATCTGGTCCATGCCGAGCGAATGGTGTTTAATAAAATAAAAATAAAAATAAAAACCCAACAACACATTTGAAACATCTCATTACCATACTACTTTTTGGGTGTTTAATATGTAGGATTGGTTAGGATTTATTGCATCGAATTGAATTGGATCAGTTCATATACCCAATAATTAAGTAATATATTCAAACAAACACAAATAAAAAAATAGACCATTCTTTGGTTGAACTAATTGTTGACGAAGACACAGTTAGAACCCTCCCCCATTCCCTCTGCGGTCTTAGAAGCTGGGCGTGAAAACAACTATGATCCCTTTTATCAGGCAAAGAAAATGATTGCCATGATTAGGAGACCACATAAAAGTGGACATAAGAAACCACATACGAGGAATCCATGGCTCTGTGATGACATGAGACAGTCCTGAGCACTGGGCACTATCTGTGAATATCGGTCCTTCACAAAATTTTTGTGCTTTGTAAAGAAAAATGACGAAGAATCAAATGAAAAGAGGAAGGTGGAGCTATTATAGAGGCGTCTCTTTTTCCTCTTTCTTTTTTTTTTCCAAGTTCAGAAAATTTGATGTCACAACACACCGATAGAATGAAGAGGCTCTAAACTATTTTGAGTGCAGTAATATTTACGACGAACAGAAGTTGCATTTCATATGTATATATACATACACACAAATAATATCCACAACAATCACACACTTAAACGATTTTTTTCCTTTCACCACAAGATTTGCATATAGGTATGAAAAACCATCCGAAAGGTTTGTTGCCCGCACTTACTTTACACGGGAAGGTAAACATCTTAATGAAAAGCCTAAAACACAAAATACATGCTATGAACATCAAAGGGAAATGAGATAAGCCAGAGATAATTTACTTTAATTACATCTACGTTAAGATCAACAAAACCGATCAACTACTAGGAACATATGGTTCAAAAAGCTTCACACAAGGACTTGGGTCATACTGCATGATCTCTGCCGCACGCTCAAACTCCTCCCTCAGAACTCTTATGCTGAACTTGTCGACTACTCGACCCAGATCATGGGATATCTCGAAAGGATCTTCTATGCATATCAAGTGACGATCATTCCCAACTCTCCTTGTCCAGTCCTTTTCCCGTTTACTGAAACATGCGAACAAGGTGGAGAGATTTGATTAGTAACAAAAAAGGATTTGATCGAATGTTGATACTCACTTATCACTTTATGCAGAAAAGCTATGACTTCGTTTATCATGAAAAGCAGAAAGCCCGAGCAGTGACAAATCATTGTAACTAGAAGATGTTAAGTAAACAACTCACAGTAATAAAATCCCAGATTTTATCGCACCTGAGTATACTTCCTGTACGTACGGATACAACAGAATCTGTGTAATCATGGCGGTATGCCCAATAATTGAAAAATCCCCACACAAGTTGAGAAATAGTTTGCCTGTTATGGGATCCAAAATCACGAAGTTTTTCAACTTGGTCAAAGTAAGCACATTCAATATTGTCTACAGTGACAGAGTACGTTGCCTCCATTCCCTGAAATATAATATTTAGAATTAAAATTAAAGGTGGAAATCAAGAAGAAAATCTACATCTGCAACAGAAGCTTTCAAATGACATTATGCACCCACATGTCCTAAATGGCCCAACCAGAAAAAGAAGTAAACAGTCTCCAAAGAATGTACTTAGCGTCCAGATTGGCTTCGATAGCACGAGAAGAAAGTCAACCAATAATTAGTTATCCGCACAAAGTCGTGTCAAAGGAAACTAGTTGAAGACTTGAAGTACAGGTTTCTCTAAGGCCTAATAGTGAAGTGGTGTGAATATCATAATAGATTCTAGAATCATTATTAAATCAGCTAAAGATTGAGCAAAAAAGCTTAAGCTAGTAAGATAACTTAGAGAAATTTCAATGGATACTACAAGCGTATGAGGTTTTTCCTTTCGAATATCCCAAGCCTGGAAATTCCCTGAACCCACTTAGCTCGAGTTGAAAACTGGAGCCTTTAACAAACCTTCCAGTTTTTGGGAAGCATGAAAACTACGCGTTTATTCACCAAGTGGCCCTAAGGAATAAAATTCCCAGCTATAAGGGAGCAAACACGGGCATGAAAACTAAACTAACCGCGAGAATATAAAGTTATAGATGCTTGATAACCCGAATGCATTTTTCTCTCTATTTTGCCACATCACATCACATTATACTGGTGTCTTGATAAGTATGTAGCATGTACCCTAAAGGCATGTGTCATTTAATAACGCACTCGTAAGGCAAGGCGCCATTACATCTCAAGCTACAACTACTTCTAGTTATTTTGGTTGAAATTAGCAAGAAAGAACAAGTGGTACTTTTGGATAAAATTAAAAACACTTCTGGAACTATCACAAGTTAGAAGGCCTACCTGTAAGCACGGAAGGATGGCAGGTCTCCGCTGTTGCAAAAAATGTATGCACATCAGAACATACCTGAAATAAAAACAGGAAAAGTAAGGTAACAAAATCATAGAAGGCCCATGATATTTGTAAACTCAAACAAATACATAGCAATTTCTGAACTTGTATAAAGCAAGCAAAAGACTGCTAGGGTGATAACCAAAATGGGAAGCTCTACCCTGTTCTACAAATACATAGCTATTTCTTAACTTGTATAAAGCAAGCAAAAGATTGCTAGGGTGATAACCAAAATGGGAAGCACTGTCCTGTTCTATTTATTAGGAAGAAACTTTAACGTAATTAAAATCATCCACAGTATCTCTTACTCGAAAACTTTATTACCAACTTTGTGATCACAAATGGTTACAAAATCTAACTTACGCATAGCTAGAAAGGGTTCCTTGGTATGTTTCATTGACTCCTCTTGTCTTGGCCCAATGTTTTACAATATAAGCTAACTGCCGCAGTCTCACATCTATTCGTGCATAATCACCAAGAAGCCTTGTGTTTACAACAGCTAAAACATTGTTAATGCATATGTCACACGATATCCCAGTCGCTGGATCCATAAGCTTTACTATAGGAACCCTGGCACGTGTCAGCGCCTGAAAAAAGACTTGAAATTTAAGTTCCATTTAACAGAGGAAACCATAAACAGGAAAATATAAACCAACAATAATAAGCATCAAATTGCAGCCATAAAAAAAAATACTTATATTGACACTTGAGAGAACCAATCAATGATGCATAAACTGATGATCTGCAACTCTATTAACTATCCATCCTGCGCATGTTTGGCTATTCACCTGCACATTCTGAAGACTGTCTGATTGCAAAATATCTGCCAACCTTAGTATAACCTCGGCCTTGTTAATATCTGGTTCCTCAATTGCAAGACAGAGATCAACGTCACTTTTGGAAACACCAAAGGAGTTGGCACACGATCCATAGAGATAAAGCCGGGCTCTGGGCCATTCTTTGATAATTAGTTTCTCCAATAGTGTAAGCAATTGCTTCTGCTTAGCCTTTTCTTCCTCAGGCGGAATAAGTGAATCAAAAATGGCAAGAAATTGACCATTTAGCCTGTCTATATCACTCCGACATCGCATCTGACGCTTGTAGACTCTCATTCTTTGGTTAAGTAGCCGCTGTCCCCTGCCATCTGACCTTGACTCCTAATGCCAAAAGGTAAGAAGTTAACCCCAAACAGAAACAAAACATTGCAGTATAACTAACTTGTCAGTCTTCAATATTCATTTTCACAATACATACCAGAAAAATAAAAACACTTACATTCTGAAACATACAATTTTTCTACTAGCAAAACAGCTCCAAATCAGCATAAATCATATAAGCTAACAGCTAAACTATAAAGGACAAATAGGCAACAAATTAACCACACCGACTTGAATATCAATTCCCTACTCCATGCACACATATTCCCACAATTCTCCAAAATACCACATAAGAACAATATGAGGAACATAGCCTGCAATAGAAACTAACCTTCTCGCGCGAATTTTGACGCTGCTTCGTTTCATTTCGGCTATCAGACTCATCCTCAATCAATAAGGAATCAACAAGCCGTTGACCAATGTCATCCATTTCATGGCCACCTCTATCATAAACCGGAACCTGATCCTTTGGCACCCTACCTCCATCCCCAACTTCAAGTGTCTCACTCTCCAAATTGATCAAAGATTCCCCAATGTCTGAAGCCGAAACCAAACGGATGTTAGTGCCAGATGGCGGCCCGGGATGATCGAGCTGCGCACTGAGGCCCAATCCACGAGACCCGTCACCTCGAATTCCAACATCCTCAGCTGAAACATCCCTATTGCTCATCAATTCACCAGAAACAATCCTTTCCCTATCGTCATTGTGGTTTAAGACCCTCCTATTCCCATGATCCCAACTCCCTCCTCCCCTCGGCTTGCTCGAAAACCCTGGCGGAGGAGTAATCCCGTGATGCTGTTTTCCCAACCCGCTACCTCCTCCTCTCCGTTCCTGCTCCAGCGACTCATAATTCCCATGCCGAGGCGCATCCGAATTCGGGTTCGAAGTCAACTGACGACTCCCATCCAACCCATTGCGAAAATTGGAAGTAGCCAACGAAGCATCCACGTTCGGTAAACCCACAGACCCTTGAATTTCGCTGGTGAAAGAGCCAAACTTAAGCTTATGCTCGAACTGCTGCTTCTGCTGAACAAGAGCATGAATCGAGTTCGAATTCGGACTCGAATTCATCCCATCTGAAAACCCTAACCTCCTGAAATCCTCACTGAGATTCCCAGGAACCTGATTTCCCTGAAATTGGTTCCCTCCACCGCCAGGAGGGAAGAAGCTATGAGGAAACCCTAGAAAGCCACTGGGGCCATAACGAGGGGCAAGGGAGTGGACCGGCCACTGAAGGGGATGGAGAAGATCCTGGCCGTTGGATTGCCAAAGCTGTGGAGGGAATGGGAGGCTGGGGCCCACTGCCGCCACGGCGGGATCAACGGCCAGAGATTGCTGCTGCTGCTGTGGCGGCGGTTCGGGCTGAGCGCTTTGGGGTTTGTGCTGGTGGTGAGGATGCTGATGATGATGATGATGATGATGCTGCCCGGGGGGCTTTTGCAGCAAAGAAAGGAGAAACTCTCCGCCATTAGCCGCCGGAGACGGCGGCGCGTTCCCACCGCCGCTCATTGGCGTCTCGGTGGAGAAGGCATCTATCAGTGAAGCTTTGGCTTCAGAATCTGCGGAGTGCGGAGTCATTGGGTTAAGTAAGAGATCTATTCGCTCATACTCTAGTCGAGCTTTTTGGGTTTGGTTGGATCATTTCAATTTCAATTTTAATTTTCCTTTAAAAAAAAAAATCCAATTTTAATTTTAACCTTTTATTCCTATTTTTAGACCCAAAAGATAACCTAAATTTGAGTTTAGCCCACAAAGTGCAAAATGTTCCAAGTTAGACCCTGCATTTTTTTTTTAATAAATAAGGGCCCAAATTTCCGAAAAAATAATATATATATATATATATATATATATACATATGCAAGTACTAGTAGTACGTGCATTAGACACGCACAAGTACTCGTGAATAAACTTTTCTTCTCATTTGGACAAAAATTTTATAAATACGTTAATACCGCTACGGATATAATCTTGTATGGTTTATAATTTGGTCAATATATATCACATTTTAATTAATAAAATATTAAATAAATATAATATTTGTTATTTAATACATAAACAAGATCAGTTCTTAAAGAAGTACTACATCTGTATCCTGCTTAAAAGTATATTAAAATTTTGTCATAAAAGAATATTGCATCATAGTAAATAAATAATAATGTATATACTAATAGTTTTTGTGCATCCACAATGAACAGATGAGCCTAATCCAAAAAGGTGCATCCACATCTGGTCAAATAAGGATAACAAAAACTATAAACTAATGATAAGTAGCTAGAATAAAAGACATACAAACGAAAGCTAGTTTCTTGGAGATTAAGACATGAAATTGAAATAATTTTTTTTAAATAATATATATATTAGATGCTAAAAATGAGATAATGTCAAAAAAAAAAAAACTACATGACCTTTAACATTAATTTTAACGAAAAAATAATATATTTTTATTAATATCAAATAAAATCTTTTACTTATCATCTTTATTCATATATACGATCAAAATTATTGTTTAATACTGTTGTAGAAATTTTTTTATTCTTTAAAATCATCTATTGGTATCCACAAAATAGCAAAAAACAACTATTTAGATTAACGAATGTTCTGTAACCATTTACGAATCTAATTGTAATAGCTTTCAAATACCTAAAAATTTTTTTTTTGAATTTCATTATCTGATTTCAAAAGTTAAAGATATTTGTATTTAAAAATTTTAACTCTAATTTTAACTACATGTATAACTACATGTATGGATCTCATGACATTTGATATAAAAATATAAATTGAAGGTTTTATTTGATATTAATGAAAATGTGTGTACGTTTTTTTTTTGCAAAAAGACTAAAAATTGTGGATTTTTTTTATATACATTATCTTTACTAAAAATTCATTACTCAGATATATGTTACTCTTTTGAAGAAAATAAAGTAAGATAAATCCTTATCTAGTTATTGACTAAGATTTTTATTGGCTATTGTATGTTCAGTTGCTATGCTAGCATCAATTTTTTATTTTATTTTTATTTTTAATAAAAATTGGCTCCTCAAATGAATAATATTAATAAAAATTAAAAAATTCAATTATTATATAAACATAAAGGTATAAAATTTCAAACTCCTCCAAAAAGGAAGATAAAAAAATGATCACAAACACAATAACAACAAGAATTATGAATTACCATAATTCTTTAAGATCGTGTTTAGTATGTCGTATTGTATTATATTATATTATATTACATATCAAACAATACAAAGTTCTTATACAATATATCAAACATGACCTAAGAGAACATTCACCTTAATTGGACTACAAAAATTAAAAGAAAAAAAGAAAAACCTATCATTCTTAAAAGAGATGAGGGAGGATAGAAGAGAAAGAAGAAAGACTAAAAAAAGAGATCAAAGTACTTCTTCTTTGCTTAGTATTAGAGCGAAAACAGGAGTAAGAACAAATCGATTAACGGAATTGACTAGGGTTTTTTTAGTAAGGGTGTAATAACGATTTGATTAATGGAATCGAATGATAAGACCAACCTTATGTTTTTCTATAACATCATGTAATACTTAGTATAATAGTTGTAGCACCGTACTTACGGGCATGTTTGAGTACGTGCCACTAGACTTCATTAGTTTCATGTTCATGTTAGTAAATTGTTTATATTTATAAGTTATCCAAAACTGAAACCCAAAATCAAACTTTCGATTTCGGTGGTCAGTTTTGTTTCTTATTTTCCAAAAAAAAAAATTAGGTTCAAAAATCAACCGTCTTTCCACCCTTTTTTTGAGAGAGATTTTTCTTTCCTATGCTAGCATCATATCATAATGTGTACATGAACCTTATGCTGTTACTTTCCATACATCAACTTTAGCTTTACGAAAAGCAAAGTGTGGAATTTGGGTTGATATTGGTCTTGACCTTGCTTTATAGGGTCAATATATCAATTTTGCTTTGTAAAAAGGAGTATGGAATTTCGGATTAGTATAGGTATTGACCTGCCTTTATATGGTCTACCTATTTTTATTAGAGATTTTTTTTAGATATTTTAATTAGAAAATTTTATATAGAGGAGTTTTCACTTTTTGACAAAAGAAGCATTTTAGAAAGAATAAGATACTAATATTTTTACTAAATTTTTAATACATATATATGTAATATTATTTATCACTATTTAATTATTAATGATATTTAATTTATTTGTAATAAATTTTAACACATTAATTAGATAGTGACAACTTACATACTACCTATATTAGTATGAAAGTTGGAATATATAATGTTAATTACAATCAAAATCTTCAACTCACCTTCAAAAATAAAAAATAAAAATCCTCTTAGTTAACACTGTCAAAATTAGTGGGTGAAATACAAGTTTACCCTCGAATAACACTTGATTAAACAGACCTTTGTTTTTTCAAGTGAAAATTGTCGAATTGATAAAACAGACCTTAGTTTCAGTCGTTTTCAAATCATGAGGTTTTTTTTTTTTTTTTTTTTAACTTCAGGGAAACTGATTACTGCTTTTTGTCCGATATGTACTTATGTTGTATAGCATTTTCGAAGGGTTTTCCGGATAAATAAAACAAAATTCCGCACTTTTAAATTAATGCCGAACATAATATTCAGATATCTATTTTTTTTTTTTTTTGTCAAATCTTATCTTATCGATGGTCAAAATTGAAGTTCAAAAATACAGAAGAAGACTTTATTATTATTATTATTATTATTATTAAACTTTTTTATTATTCGAAATGCCATTTATAGACACAGTCAAAAAATGATTAACCCAAATTGTCCTTTCCACTTATTTAGATTTTTTTTTAGACCAATAAAATGGTCTATAACTTTTAAGAAGGGTTTTAGATACTTATACCAATATACTCAGAAATAATGCCAAAAATATGACCTTCAGAAAACAATCAGAATTCCGTACGATTTTTCTTGACATTGTTCTAAATACTTCAGCTAAAAAACGCTGTGATATTTTCGTAATTGCCAGGCCACAACTGATTGGGCTGCTAACATTGGCTAATGAGTTTCGAAACCTCATATTGACTTTTTAAGTTTTTTCTTTCATTATTTTAAGTTTTTTCATTTTTTTTTAATTTTATTCATTTTTAATATTAGTTACAAATGAAAACTAATTTAGTTACTACTTTTTATTAACAAAATTAACTAAATTGGTCAGTAGTTTCTTCTATTTTTTCATTATTATATAGGAACCAAATTAGTTAGTAATTTCCTTTAACAAAATTAAACAAATTGGTAACGAATCATTCTTTTTTTTTTCTCTATTTGGGTAACGATTCAGTCTTTTTTTGTCCATTTGTTTTTCTTTCTTTTTTATTTTAAATTATTTTTTCTTTTCCATTTTTTTAAATTCTTTTTCTGTTTGACCTTATTTTTATTTTTTTTTAAGAAACAATAACTCTTTTTTTTTTTTTTTCCTTTTTGTTTTTTTTTTGGTTAGTTACTTGCATAAATCAATCAAGTTTGTTGTTTTCAGTAACCAAATTAACAAAAATTAGAACTGGTTACGGCCGGAAACTAATTACCATAAACTAATTTGAATTATACCAGAATCAATTTTGTTTCTACTTAAAACTAAATTGATTTCTACTTAAGAAACTAATTTAGTTTCTAATAAACTACTTTGATTTATATTCGAAACTAAATTAGTTTCCACTCCAAATCAAAGTAGTTTCCACTTGAAAAATCAATTTGATTCCACTCGAGAAATCAATTTCATTTCCACTCAGTACCAAATTAGTTTCTATTCGAAAATCTAATTTAGGTTTTACTCAAAACCAAATTAATTTTCACTTGAGAAACCAATTTGATTTCCAATTGAGGAAATTAATTTTATTTCTATTGGAAATAAAATTGGTTTTCACTCAAGAAATCAATTTAGTTTTTGATTTCTACTCAAAATCAATTTGATTTTCACTCAAAACTAAATTGGTTTGTACTCAAAAAACCAATTTAATTTCCACTCGAAACCAAATTGATTTCCATTTGGGAAACCAATTTGACTTCCACTCAAGAAATCAATTTTCTTTCAATTCAAAACCAACTTGGTTTCCACTTCGGGTGGAAATCAATTTGATCCTACTTGAGAAACTAATTTGGTTTCTACTATAAAAATCAATTTTATTTCTGCTCGAAACTAAATTAGTTTCCATTCGAAACCAAATTGATTTCCACTCGAGAAACTAATTTGAATTCTACTCGAAAAACTAATTTTTTTTCATTCGAAACCAAATTGGTTTCCACTCGAGAAACCACTTTAGTTTCTAAGAAACCAATTTAGTTTTCACTCAATATCAAATTGGTTTTCATTTGAGGAATCAATTTTGCTTTCACTCGAAACTAATTTGGTTTCCACTCAAGAAACTAATTTTATTTCCACTCGGAAACTAATTTGATTTTCACTCAAAAAAGTAGGGTTAGGCAAAGGCAAAAGTTTCAAAAACAAAGTCATACAAGCATAGCATAGTAATCATATCAAGATATTCTAATAAAATATCCCTGATATTAGGATATTCGGTGTAAAAACCCGGATTTTGGGAGGGTAATTTAGATATTTTACTAATTTTATCGATATAATATTGGGAGGATTAATTTGTAAAATTTTTGTGCAAAATGACTAAATTATAATTTTTGGGGAACAAAATTGATAGAGATTTGAAAATTTGGGGACTTATGTGTAATTTTTGAAAATTACACTGCCTCATAAAACAGGGCTACGTGTCCTGTCATTTTTCTCTCTCTTCTCTCTCTCTCCCAGCCCGACGCCTTCTCTCTCTCTCTCTATCTTACACACGCTTGGCCGAAAACCGAGGAAGCCGCTACAGCCCTCCTCCCGCCATCGTCTGGCCGAGCAGACTGCCGGCAAGTCTTTCCCAGGCCACCGCGAGCCCGCCGCCGACCTCCAGGAGCTGCCGGAGAGGCCACCGTTGCCAGAGAAGGCGAAGTGAGCATTTCGGATTTTTGGCCGCCGGTGACGATTCCGACCTCCGTTCGATCTCAAACTGGGCTCGTTGGATTCGTCTCGTCGAGAGGATTGTCAAGGTATATATATCTTAACCCCATAATGTCTGAATCAAAAGTTGCTATTTTTGAATATTTTGAGTTTAAGTTTGACTTTTTGATGTGGTCGTTGGATTGAGTTTTTGTTGTCATTTTTGGATTATACTCGGAAAATAGGGAAGTTTGATATATATATATATATATATATGTATATATTGCCTATGTTTGGTGACCGGCACAGAAATCGAGATTGGACGATCGAAATTTGCCTTAATTTGCGTGCTATTGGCCCGGTGTGGTCCCGGACCCGATCTGAATTGGACAAATTATATGTCTAACCTAGCTATTTTAGGTATTAGGTATTCAGTGAAGAGGTCCATTTGTAGAATTGAAGTTCCGTTGAGAAGTTGGTTTTTCGCAAGAAGACGATCAAAGGCTTGGAATTGGTTCCCGACCCTCCGGGCGATCGTCAACGATACCTTGAGGATTCAATAGCGTGGTATAGTTATTCGAGCGAGGTAAGGACTCAATTACCTCTGTTTAATATTGTTTTTGAATAAAACTTATTTTCTGCAATATATGAGAACAAATATGATTTTTCGTTTTCTTGAACATCTGTGATGGGAATTAATTATATGATGCATACATATTGTATTGCTCTGGGAATTTTCTAAGTACAGGTTATTTTGGGTATATAAAAAATAGGGCCGTTATGCTGCCCGTTTTCCTATAAAACTTAATATACAGATTTTATTAAAAAACCCGAGCATGATTATTTTCACACTTCAGTTCTGTATTGCACGTGTCATAGGATCATCCATGAGTACTGTGTTAGCATTGTGGATGGCACTGCGTGCCCCACCGTCAGTGTAGAGTCTGTAAACCTGCGTAGGGTTCTGTTACTTCTAATTACCTTCCCATTTGGTAGGTATAGGTAATTCGGTTGCCCCTCCAGGTTTGGTAGGCGACACATGGGTATCCCCTCCGAGTATGGGCTTAGGTGTCAGTCAGGCTGTTAGGCATACTTAGTGCCATCATCCTAGGTTCCACAGATAAGAGAATGAGAGCTCATAGGTATGGGTTGATTTGTGTCATGTGCATATGAATTGAATGGTTTTGATTACACTGCTTTATATATATATATGGATTTCCAGTTTAGATTATATATATATATATATATGTATGTTTTGGACTAAACTAACCATGCAAGAATTCTCCATCACTAAAATATTTTTAACCGAGGTAATTGTTTTTCCTACTGAGCATTTTATGTTCACCCCCTTCCTCCCTTCCTCAGGTAGTATCCAGTGTGATATTGGAGATCAAGAAGAGTAAGAGGTCATATTGACTATAGTTCGTTATATTGGTAATGTTTGGAGTGTGACGTCATGATGTTTGGATTGTTTGGGTTTTGTTTAGTGTTGAACCAAGATTACTACATTCTATCTTTGTATGTAAACTTATGTATGCCATTCTGGTGTTTGATTTTTGACGTGGATGATGATGATGTTTGGACTTATATTTGATTTCGCATTTTAAATAATTATTCGATCTATGTTTAATGGTGTATACGAACTGTGGGAGTGGTTCATGGGGATGAAATTCCAATTATTTTATTTAAATGGACCGTTTTATAAAACCAGAACTTTTGACACTTTTCAAATAAAATAAAGAATTTCCCATTTTTGTAAAATTTTCTTTCTGCCACTGACCCGGATTTTGGGTCGTGACATTCGGTGCCTTCTATTCAAATCCTAACAACATAAGTGATCCAAATTAGACCAAAAAAAAAAAGCGAGTACCCATCATTTAATTCAGGACCAAAATCCCATCTGAAACAAAACAAAAGTCAAAATCATTTTAGAAAAATTTCTACAGTAAGATAATTAAAAATGCAATTAGGAGATAACTAATATAAAACCATTATCACAACCAAATTATACAACCTTTTAATGGCTAACTGATATAAAATTGAACATTTATTTTGCAATAGAAATTAGGAACATTTAACAAATAAACTTAAAGCTTTACTTGAAGCAGAATCCACATTAATCTCGTCATCTCCAAATATACCTTAAAAAATGCATATTTGATTTGTAGTAGCAGGGGTCACTAAATATCACCAAAGAAGAATAAGTATCACCAAGAGAGCAGGCTTCTTCACAAGCTTTGTTGAAAACAAAATAATCCACACTTTACCATTTATGCACAAAGAATTTGCACACAAGCTGAATTTGGTTTTGTCAATTGACGTAGAAAATGAGAAAAAATTGGAAAATGTAAATGTAATTGACAACTTCATTACTTCACTTAAATGCCTAAAAAAAAAAAACTAAAAATTTGGAATATGCAAATGGAGTTGACACTAGCATTATTGTAATACAACAATTATAAACCGAAAGTGCCTTATTCTAGGTACTTACCCAGACAAGTTTTCCCTATAATGTTTCAAGCTATCAGTACTAATAGATTTAAGATGTCCAAAAGGGAAAAAAATTACCCATATCCCAATAATCCCGTATCGCAACAAATTCATATACTACGAAAATAGAAAGCTCTTGATCTTCATCATGACCATTTTAACTAGATATACATTATTTAAAATGAAAAAGGAAAAAAAATATTTTGCTTGCAAAAAAGATTATATTTTCATAGCTATATTTGTTGAAGACAAATCAAAGAACTATTTACGTTAGGAATGGAGATTACAAACCCATTCTCGTAAGTTGATAACCCTTTACTTGGTAAAACTCAATCTCAGAACCATCATCGATATCTTTAAGGAAACTAATCTCTTTTCCCAAAAGCTCACGGATGAACTAATTGATTGTAATTGATGGCAAGTTATTTGATTGGGTTCCTGAATTCATTGAAGAAGACATCTTCGTCAAGAAACTCGTCCTCTTTCGAAGCATGTAATAGAGAGAGTTCGTTGGCGATCATGTCCATGGGCATTTTCTCTGGTATAATCCACGACTCCTGTCGTTCCTCACATCACTAGTAATTAAAGCGAAGGAGACAATGTCAAGCTCTGAGCAAGAAATGAAAGGAAAGAAGAGGAAGAAAAAAATTTAAAAAGTCGCATATTTCTAATAAAGATCGTACATAAATATTGAAAAAAAGACCACATCGTATCTGGATCAATATTTTTTAAAAACAGTGTCATTTTCCCTTTTAAGAAATCAAAGGCCTGTTTGGTGACTCCCACTAAAAGGGAGGTCTGAACTCTTTTTTCCAGTCCTATGTTTGGACTTAAGGGAAAATTGAATAAAGTAGTCTGCCTTTCTTTTAATCCCCTTCTTACGGAACAAAATTAACCCAACTCTCAGCCTAGCACACACTTTTTTTTCGTTTCTTTCTTTTAATCCCCTTCTTACGGAACAAAATTAATCCAACTCTCAGCCTAGCACACACTTTCTTTTCGTTTCTTTCTTTAATTTTTTTTACTTAATATAAATATATATAACTATTAATTAAATTCCAACTTTTATTTTTTAACTAAAAAATATATATTATTTTTATATACCTTTTCTCTTTATAAATAAATGAAAATCATATTATTTTATATAATCATCGTTTAAATTTATCTTTTTTATTTTTGTAAATATTTATTTATTTATAAATAAAACATAATTAGAACTAAATTAGGAAGAGTTGTTATATTTATTTTGTTTTAGTTCTGCATTGCACTAAACATAATATAGTACTAAATAATATTATATTATCCAATCGAATTCAATCCAATCTTATTTAATAGTCCAATTTAATCTTACATAACCAACGAGCAACAAGTTATGACCACTTTAAATTCTTTTCTTTTCATGTGAGCTCTTTATCTTTACTATTATGGATTAATATTCGATATAATTCTATTAAAATTATTCTATTTGATTCTATTAAGAATATGTTCACTAAATTTGTAAGTTATAGTAATTTAATCACTAGATTATATTTCAAATTCTAAATAGATATAAAGAGATATAAATATAATTTTCTAAAAAGATATATATATATATATATATATAGATATGTAAAATATAAAATCAAAACTATTTTATTACTAAAGAATATATAATTACAAAAACGAATTTGCATACAAAATTTATTTTTTCACACTTATGTTATTGGATAAAATGTATTTTTTCTTCTACAGTTGTAAACTCCTATTTTGACCATGTATGGACAGAATCAACTTTGAAAGAAAAAATAAATTAGAAGGCCATACTGAATAATAATGAAAAGTTATGGGCTTTTCTTTTTTTTTTTTTTAAAAAAAAAAGCTAAATGTCCTGAATTTTTTATTTTTTTTATATTAATATTTATTTTAAACCCCAGTGGTTCAATGTTTCCCTATCTCTTGATCTTGAAAGAACGATAGTACTTATTGGGCTGTGTCATCGTCCCAAGCACAACTTATCAAGCATCACCAAGTTAAGCTCGCAAGTACAATACTTAGCATGGCCCCATAATATTCCATGAGTTATAGCATAATGTGATCTAGTGAGTGAAAATGATATGGATAGGATTAAGTTAGGCCAAAATGATTTTTTTTTTTTTTTTGTATATTTATCTAAAAGTGGCATTTTAAGGAGTTTCAAGGACTTTTGGACCAATGATCAAATACTTCTTAACTCTGAAAAAATCATTATTTAGGACTGTTTTATGGTCAAAAAATATTTTTACCATAGATTAAAATGTCTTTAACACTCCTAAAAATATTATTTTTTTAAAAAAAAATGCACAAAAGATCATTTTGGCCAAAATTATTCTTATCCATGTCCTTTTCACATCTTGCGATCCTTCTAGTCTAGTTTTTTTCCTCTGCATAAGAAAAAAGAGAAAAGGATATGGATAGGACCTAGTTGGGGTCAGTCGAATAATTTTAGGACTAGGCTTAATAATAAGTTTTTTAGGACTAGAAATTGGGGCCCACATGAGTTAAAATATGGAAATGCTTCAGGATACTCTTAGGCTCTCAGCCAATTTTGCCCAAAAAGTGACACGATCCTGTTACTCTAATTGACATGACCCTATGCTGATCCTATGTTCCTCTTCCATTTCCCTATCTATTTCTCTCTCCTTATGTCTTTATTTCTCTCTTCTCTTGTCTTTGTTCCTTGAAAATTGAAAGGATAAAACTGTCGAAAACTAAATTTAAAAAACCACCAAAATCAAAGGAAAAAATTGCCTGTTCACTCTTTTAAAGTTGTTCAGTATTATTTTCTCTTATTAACGAACCAAAAAATATCGAAAATTGCCAACACCTATTCTGCGGAGGGAACAAAATCTTCTTCAAAACCCTCACCCATAGGTTCGTCATCGAGGACGAAAACATCGTCAAAGAAGCGAATGGAAGAAAAGAAAATCCTAGTCCATAAATCGACTAATTTGAAGCTCAAAAAACCAATAAAAGAGGACACAAAGGTTCAATTTTTTTGATTTTTTTAAATATCTATACAAAATTTCATTTTAGGTCAAGGTAAGCCTTTTATAGAATTTGTTGGTAATATGTTTGAGTTCTTGGTGTAGATTTTTGTTTTTAAGCATTGATTATTATTATTGACAAATATTGGGGGTCAATCATGCTGTTTACAGAGTAGATGTTTCACTGATTGTATGCACTTAACTCGAGTTAAGACAATTTTGACCTTAGCCAAGTGCTTCTTGGCCAACATCAAGAGTCAAAATCCTCTTGACCTTAGTCAAGTGGTTATTGACAGTAGCTCATAATCTTAGGTCAGGTTAATAAGCGTAGGTCAAGATAGGTCAAAATGGCTTGATCCTAGGTAAGTTGAAGAATAGTATGACTTGCGATAAAGAGAGCCTAGGTCAATCAAATTTTCACCCCACATCGTGGTTAAGATACACTTGATACTTGTCAAGTGGTTTTTGACACTAGTTTTTGACTAGCCTAGGTTAGGTCAGTAAGCTCTTGCTCTTAGGTAAAGAGCTTACTGACCGTATGCTAGGTTAAGAATCGTTTGACTTGAATAGAGCCTAGTTATTGACTTTAGATCAAGAATACATTGACCTGATGCTAATTTGAAGTTCTGTAGTTCAAGTCAGGCGACTTTTGACCCTAGGTCATATACATCTTGACTTCAAGTGTAGAACAATATTTAACTCAACTTATTTGAATAGTTTTTTTTTTTTTTGGTTTCCTACTAGTAATATAATTGTGTTTATTCTATAAGCATGGAAGAGATGTCTTTGAGAACCAGATAACGAATGGGAAGATAAATATGTATAAAATGGTTCATGAGGTGATGATAGTTATAAGTAAGAAATTTATAGACGAGAAGAAGCAGTTATTCGCACAAACATGTTTCGACCATTATTTGGATAAGTCGTATGTGACATAGTCTAGACAGATATTATACAACATGATAATAAGATTGGTGTATTATAAGAAGTCCAAGAAGGGTAATAATGAAGATATTGAAATTTATGTATGTGACATCTTGGTGCCCTTCACAAAGGTACACATGGCGATTATATCTGAATTAAAAATTCATGGAGACAGCAACATCAATATGATGAAGCTCAGATATGATATTAGGGTCAAGTACTTCAACTCAGAAAAGAATATCAAGTGAGAAACACTTGATGTTGTTTACCATAGTATCTGTGTTGCAATTGATGAGGATGCCATGAAACTTGCCATATTGTACCTTCTTACACTAGGGTTGTTGTTGTGAAAACCTATTTCTAGAAAGGGCATTTGGGTAAATTGTAAAGGAATGGCAAATTTGTAATTTTGAATTTTCGGAATAAAATAAATAAAATATCAGAAATTAAATATTGGATTCTATAGTATTCCAATATTGCATAAAGACCCCCAGAGAAGTGTTTCCTCTCACTTAGAGGGACTTGGAAAAGAGAGAAAAGGAGAGAGAGAGAGAGAAAGAAAGAAATGGCCGAAACTCACCACCGCTCTATCGCGTTGTCACCAAACCCACGTGCCTACCCGCGCTCCTCCCCTGCCACTGACGAACCAGCGTCAGCCACTTTCGCCGAGAATTACCGCCACTTGCTGGAGATCGACGACCTAGAAGCTTAAGCCACCTTCTCAGTTTTTCAGCCCTAGCTCCTCCATCGAACCTCCGTTTGGCTTAGCTTCAGTACCATTGGACTCGCCTTGTCACCACCGTCATTTCTCGACCTCCCACGACTGCTAACTCTGCTCAAGTAAGAAGTTGGTTACTGTAGCAATATTTTAATATTAAATTTTGTGGTATTTTCGTAATTATTTCGGAATTGAATTATTTATTTTGAGAAAACTATACCTCATGATTTTGAAGTATTGACATGGTATCTAGCAGTGAGTTAATTTTTGAATTGAAAGGTGGCATTTTTCTAAATATTTCTAAAATGTGATATTTTCATAATTTTTGGATTTTTTAGCCTATTTGATGCTCTAGACCTCGAAACTGAGTTCTGACTTCAAATTTGGCCTCGGCGAGGTCAGGAAAAGAATTTTGATATAAAATACCACTATGTTTTGTTGTGATACAAAAATTAGAATTTCGTAGCCATATAGTGCACCGTTTTGCATGCTATAGGCTGGTCCCTTACTGAGACCCATTTTTGATAAACTATATATATATATATATATATATATGTATATCTAACATAATATTTTTGGGTGCTCTGGATTCAGTAGTAACCCCTATTTATCAATCTGAGGCACTGTTTGAAAATTAACTTTTTCAAATGAACATTTTAAGATTCATAAACAACTATCTGAGTAAACAGGTAACCAACTGAGGACTTTTCTACTATCGATAGCTCGATATAACTTTATTTCAAGGCAGGGAATTCAATTGCTTTGTTTTCTATTATTTATCATTAAAATTGGAAATTATTATGAAAAGTGAAATTTCATGATTTTATTAAATTAAATTGTTTGAATAATTATTTTGGTGAACTATGAAATTGTGAAATTTTATGGACTGCTATGAATATTTTTCATATAATTTTGTACAAGTTTTATACTTGGGATTCGATTAATCCATAGGAACTGTATTATTGGATTTTTAAATTATAAAATGGATTTATTTAAAAATCAGAGCATGTCTGGAATATTACTGCATGGTTATTTATACTGTTGATCATATTGCACATACCATAGAATTATGCATGAGGTCCCTCTTAGGCATCGTGGTGTTTAGTGGGTGGCCAGTGTTCTTGATTATCTTCATTTAGTAGACATAGACATATTGGTGTCCCTCTGATTTTCTGGGATTATGTATTAGGTAGAGAATACTCAATACATGTAGTATGAGTTACTTTAGTTCATGATGAAAGGATGTGAGTTCATGGATCGTTTGATTTGTGATATGTGTACTATGGATTATTTATCTGTGATCTCTTTATTAGTTTTAAATATGGTTTCAGTTGGTAATTTTAACTCGTATTTGACTTGGTATATTGTGAGATTATTTTTGGAACAACTAACCATGCATGGAATTTATAAATAAACATTTTTTCAAAAAAGTAATTGGATATCCTATTGGGTATTTCATACTCACCCCATATTCTCCCTCTCAGGTAGTGCTCAGGGACTTCAGGAACTCAGGATTGAATTAGTAAGGAGCAACTTTTCTCTTGACTTGTTTATAAGTACATAAGATAGTACTGTTTACTTTCTTGGCTTGTATTAAATAATTAAAGGGCCTATTACACAGACTCGGTCTGTATAATTATTATGCTGAATTATAAGGCTACTGATAATAATGCTTAGTTTGCTTTTAATAAATTTCATTAACAATATATGTCTAATAGTGATCAGAAAATTGTGGGATTTATAATTGAATTAATTTTACGAACTTTTACAGAATCTATCTTTTTGAAACTAATTGTCGTTTTTTCTGAAAATTTGAAGTTTTTAAAATTTTCTAAAACAGATAATGAATTTTCATTAGTGAAATTCCTCTTCTGCCATTGGCATGAGATTTGGATCGTGATAGTTGTCGAATGCGAAGAGTGCTCTGGAGCCCAATACGTGTTTCAAAATTGTGAACATCCTTGATACTATCAATGGTTACCCTTAAAGGTCCTACATTTGGCCGAACTTGAAAGACTAAATGAAAAAAAAGGCAATGAATTTTATAGTGACAAGAAAGATGGGTAGAGATGAATAGATTTCTATTATCATTCAAATATGGACATATGAATCTTTTCCTGAATTTGCTAAGAAGCATGGAATTCCTGCTGATGAGGAGAAGTTCCTTAGAATATTGAACTAGAGTACAGTGAATATGAAAAATATGTCACAAAACGAAATTCAAGAAAAAGTATTTCTAAACCCCAATATAAGAAATTTTTCTTTTCATTCAATATATTTATTTGTAATGCTTTCTCTTCGTTGTTTAGAATAGGCTAAGTATCACTTGACAGAGGTGAATAAGCTCTCGACTTGGGTCAAGATTTGTTTGACTTGGGTCAAGAGCCAGTTAACCCATGGTTAAGTTTAACTTAACCCGAAGGTCAAGAATCAATAAGACTTTCAGTCAAGTTATTCTTGACTCGTGGTCATGAGCTCTTTGACCCTTGACACATGGTCCTCAAGTCAAAAAGTTTCTGACCTAGGTCATGAACTTCTTGACGGCCAGAAGTGCCTTGACCCCAAGACAAGGGAGACTTGACTTATCAATAGTTAAGAGCTTCTTGACCTGATTTATTTACTTAGTATTGACATCAATATTGGGATTTATTTTAGTGTATAATTAATAAAATTGAACCAACTAAGAGGAGTCTAATGAATTGCATGAAAGAGGCTTCATTACTTTTGAGAAGTCTTCTTTGAAGAGAAAGCCGGTTATTGAAGAGGAAATTGAAGTTTGCTAGAAGAAGGATGATGATGTGATTAAGGTTCACAACATTCATCCTTCTAAATGTCAGAAAGTGAAGCTTGATGCTACTATAATGAAACACCATGAAATTGTATTACAAGAGCTTGAACATATTAGAGAAAAGATCGTTGGGGTAAATACACAATATTTTGATTTGACCCAGATGATGTACTCTGTAATAGGACCTGGTGCAGTCTATTGGCACTAGTAGTAGATATGTAAACAATATTAATATCTACAAGTTTAGACCTCGATCCGAAACCACTCCATATGCCAAAGGCAATGCCAATGCTAGCCCGATTTCCAGTAGACCAAAGATTTGGAAAAACAAGAAGTAGAAAATGAGAATGAAATAACATTTTTTTTAATATTGAAAAAGATAACCATTGTTTATAGTCAATAACTTCCTGACCAACAACTTCCTGACTGAGGGTCAGGAAGTGGTTGGCCACGGGTTTGGAAGTGCTTGACCATGGGACAAGAAGTGGTTGTCAAGCACTTCTTGACTTTCGGTCAAGTGTTTTCTGACCTATGGGTGAAGTACTTCCTGACCCTAGGTCAAGGTATTCTTGATTGAACGTCAACCAATTCCTGACACTGGGTCAATGCCTTCTTGACCTTAGGTCAAGCACTTCATGAAATGGTCAAGATGGGTTAAAAGCTTGATAATGTGATCAAGCTGCTCTTAATCAAAGTTCAATCACTTCCTCACCTTGGTCAAAAATTGCTTGAATTGAGTCAATCACTTCTTGACACTTAGTCAACATATCCTTTATTGAGTTAAGGCAAGATATAGTTAATCCAACTTAATATTTGTTTTACTTAATTATTTATTTCACAGAAGGATATGTACAGGAATCACAACAAGCAAAGGCATAAGAGAATGAAGAGGAGAGGAAAAAGGAAGTGAAAGAAGACCAAAATAAAGAAGAAGAGAAAAAAGAGAAGAAGACAAAGGAAGAGAAAGAAGAGGAGAATAATGAAGAAGAGACAGATGTAGAGAAAATGGAGGAAAAAGGAGAAGAAGAGGGTGATAACGATGAGGATGATAATGATGGTGAAGATAGAGAAGGAGCTGAAGCAGAGAAAAAAACGATGATAATGGTGGTGAAGTAGGAGATGGAGCCGAGGCTGAGAAAGAAATTATATAGAAAGATGACGACAATAAGGAGAATAAGAGTTTATAAGGGAAAGATAAGGGTACTACTCTAGCTGAGAACATGGATATTGATACCCATTATACAAGTTTTATGTTCTAAGAATATGAGGATCAAAGCATCGATGAAATGAGGGTGGATGATAACCCCATATTTCCCACTCAATTCAGAGAGAAAATGGTGTCTAAATCTGAAAAGGACATTATTAAGAAAGGGATCCAAATTGTTGTTAGTCTTAAAATTGATAAAAAGGTATTACACGTATGTCATTTACTATTTCATCCCAAATCTAGTAGTGCTTGATGCAAGGTTAGGTAGTACTTGATCCTAGGTCAGGTACTATTTGTCTCTAGGTTAGCTAGTACCTGACTTGACTATGTCAAGTAATACTTGATCCAGAGTCACGTAGTACTTGACCCCATCATGTAATACTTGACCTATAATTAGATTGTACTTAACCCATGGTCAGGTGGTACTTGACCCTAGGTTAGGTAGTACTTGATCCCATGCTAACTAGTACTTCACCCTAGGTGAGCTAGTAGTTCACACTAGGTCTAGATATACTTAACCCCCAGTTAAGTAGTACTTGACCCTAGGTTGGGCCTTACTTGACCCTATGTTATGTGATACTTGACCTAAGGTCAGGTAGTACATAACCCTACCCTAGGTCAGGAACTACCTGAAAGAGCGTTGTTTCAACGATCACCTCTAATCACCCCTTTGTGGTAGGGGGGCTGTAATAAAAGATATCCATTTCTTTTTTGCTCAGTTAGGAATTTCTGGATATAATAACATCTCTAGAGATGGAAACACTGCGGCTCATATCCTAGCACGTTTTGCTTTTAGCATTTCTTCTTCTGTTAATTGGATTGACGAGATACCCCAGTTGTATCTCTAGAGTTGTATTTGATGATCTTATCCTGATTTTTAATGGTACAACTTTTCAGGAAAAAAAAAAAAAAAAAACCTTCCATCCATCTCAACTATTAACTGCTCTAACTGAGTTTAGAAACAAAACGTATGATCTTTTTAAGCTTCTGAGTTTGTTTGGTCACCGTATTTTATTGTGTAAAATACAACATTAAGTTTAGAAGTAATCTCATATTACATACTTTAATATGACAATTTAATACAAGAAATGATATATTAATCTATACACTAGAAATGTATATATTACGTAGTATTACATTTTACTGTACAAGTATTATTCTCTCCTACATTCTATTACCACCCTTTGCTTTTTTTCCTCCCCACCACTCTTCTAATTAATTAATTATTTATAAAAATATCATTTCATAAATTGACTTAAATGTCCTCGTGTAGTATTAAACAATGAAACCTCATTTTTTTAGCATATCCCTTAAACACAGCTACTTCATATTGAATTTTGATTCTAATAAGGCAAGATTTTATTGCTATTTATTAGTTGTTATTTTGCATTTAAAAGAATAAAAAATAGATTCCTCTGCATTGAATTTTATGTTTAAGGTATTTTTATTTTATTTTCATTTTGTATTTATCTCTTCTATCTAGTTTTCTCATCTTTAGTAATTTCTTTTTCATTTAAAAAAATGATTTGATTTTTTTTTTTTGGGTATAGAATAATGAACTCTTCCATTACCTTTTTGTAACAACTCAAAAGAACATTTTATGTAACTTGTATATGCACTTGCAGAACTAGGATATAGTTGCTTATACTCTATTAATATTCCTTATACTTATTTTATTCTTATCCCATATTTTATTAAAGAAAAGAACAGAAAATCAGCATTATATTATTAATTTTTTTGTTTATATTTTTGAACTAAAGAAAAACTCATAGGATTCATTTGATATGCATGATAAGATAAGATATGATTGGATTATTTTAAAGATTTGATTGGATTGGATAAGATAGGATTATAGTCCAATCCTATCCCCACGTTTGGTATGTTACTTTTTGTTAGAATAGAATTAACATGTGTGTTTCATAGTTTAAACTAAATAACAATTTTCAAGTTTGATTAATTAGAAAAATACCACTTTTATAAGTTAATTTACTAAAATACTATTTTAAAACTCAATTATATAAAAATATCATATTTATAAACTTATCTACAAAACTTTATTTGAAAAATAATATTTTGATAAATACCACTTCCAACACTTCATTTTGGAAAAGTATAATTTTATAAAATTATTTGTAAAATACCACTTCTAAAATTATTTCAAAAAATACCATTTCTAGTTTTACCACATTTAAAATTTAATTTCTAAAATACCACTTTTAAAGTATAATTTCAAAAGTACCATTTTTAATTACTTCAAAAACATTCTATTAATTTTAATCAAATTCTTAATCTCTCTCAATCCCAAATTCTCAAGAGGATAAGAATATCTCCTTTTTAAGGGTATTATTTTTGGAGTTTAATCCAATCTAATCCCTCTTATATGCATGTACTAAATGATTAATTTAATCTAATCCAATTCAATCTAATCCTTATCTTGTATTCCAAACATAGCCATAGTATTTTATTTTTCATTAATCACCAACTATGATAGCAATATTTATTAAAATCTTAAATAAGAGGATAAAAAATAGAGAGTGAGACAAAATTTTAGGTATTTTCTTTTCGTAATGAAAAATTTCCCAAATTTTTACTAGTGGGCATTTTTGTGCTTAATAAAAATTTAAGAGACATGAGAAAATAGGGTGGGGTGGGGATTGGGTAGTATTAGGTATTTTTTTTTTAATTTATAATTAGTGGAAGTCATTAGTTAAACTTCATTTTAATCAAAAAAAAAAAAAGACATGCGAAAACAAGTCTTGAATTTTTAGAATTAATTGAGAGGTCTATTTAAAAAAGGTGGGGAAAGAAAAATAAGGGTGCCTCTCACTTTCTCTCCTCTCAATTTTTTTAAACTTTTATTTCTATCCTAATTCTATTTCATTCTCTATTTTATCTCTAATAATTGTGTATCAAACTTAATTTATATGTGTCTTAAAATACGTGCAAAAACAAAAATAATATTGTATCGCGATACCCACATTCTACGTATCAAGGTTTACGTAATATTCTTAATTAAAAATAAATACCACCACTTAAATAATAATTTAAGTTGACAATTTGTCATATATATATATATATACTATTTAATCATTATATTAGTATTTTTGAGACAATTCCAAAGTGGGAATAATGTGTATTTAATTTGTACTTTAGAAACTTAGGTGCAAACCCCGCAAGTACATATACCAACTTTAAGCTATAATTAACATAATGACATAAGTACCATAAATCACGTTTTGCTATATTAAATGATAAATATATTTATTTATTTATTTAAAATTCAGTGCTTGTTTCATTTTTCCCAAAAATATGTTTTAAGGTTCTGGGTGGACTCTCGGAAAGAAATGCTCCAATTGTCCAAGTCAATATCAATAGCAACCCTGAACACCTGCTGATGGACTAGATCACCGCCCGGTATTCACAAAGACCGATTAATTGGGAGATTTGGATGAATGATTATCTCTCGGGTGGCAGAGAGAATTACAATTCCATCATCTAAATTTGTGATTCCAAAGGAAAGGTAGGTTCCTTTGGTAAGGTTTACAACAAACAATGGAATGAGCTAAATAGGGTGACTTTGGTGACAAAAATAACCAGAATAGGGGTTGCTATGCACAAAGGAGATAAAGAAAGAGGTGTTTCAGCGGCTGAAAGAAGGAGGGAAGAAGAAGAAATGAGGATCGAGTTGGTCTCAGCCCTCTCTTATGTGGGCTTTAACATTATTTTATTTATTTTCTCAGTAATTCTGATTCAATCGTTTAGAATTTTTTTTTTTAAATAAAGCCTTTCTCAATAGTTCTTCTGTTAAAATTGTTTTATTCGTTTTCTCGGCAGTTCTAGTTCAACCAACGAGTTTTTTTTAAAAAAATAAATAAAGCCTTTCTCGGTGGTTGAACCATAAGTAGAAGGACCAAATCGTAATAACTTATATACTTAAGGGATTAAATATGCTAATATCTTATTTTAAGGGATATAATTAGCAACTATGTAAATTACTATCACATGCCCTTTTTTTTTTTTCTTCATCAATTGGTTTTTCTAAAGGATAGTACTAGCTGTTGTCCCATATTCTTAATTTGTTAATCCTAACATTTAGGTCATGTTAAAATTCTAACCCAGGTTAGGGATAATATATACATATATATATATATATATATATATTTCTAAAAGCATAAGAGCAGATGTATTTCGTACACTATATAGTATTTAATACAATACTGTATTATAAGGTTATTATCGAAAAAAATCCTGAGTTTTTTTAATTTTAGCAGAAAAACATTGGGTTTTTGATTATATCAAAAAAAAGCTTTGTTTTTGTTTAATTTTAGCAAAAGAAACCTTGAGTTTATAGTTATATTAAATAAAACGTATGAATTATAAAATTGAATTAAATTAGTTTGCGAAATAAATCAAATGACTCATTTTTTTTTAGTGTATATTGTCATGCATGATTATGTTAGACTATTTATATTGACAACTACCTTGATTGGGCAAAAACTAATGTTATTACATATCGAAAAATGTTGACTTTTTAGTTAAAATAAATTTTTTTAAAAATAGTTTACGAGTATAGAACACTTGAAAAATAAACTAGTTTATTAATAATGTTATATATTCGATTATTAAATATCTTTTTGTTTGGGTTCAATTTGATTGGATTTCAAAATCTCTAAATTTTATTTAATATAATCATAAATTTTTATTGCTAGAATTAAAAAAATTCAAGGTTTTATTTGACATAAAGAAAAACTTAAGATTTTGTTTATAATAGCCCCTATAAAATATAATTATGTTGTTGTATAACTTGATCCGATTGTAAAATCCCATTTTTAATGAAGGTTATTTTGGTCTTTTTTTCATTTTGAAAAATAAATAAATAAGTAAAATTAATTAAGAATTCAAATTCAAATTATTGAACGAATATGGGCTTGTTTACATCTAGGTTAATTGAGATAATTTTGTAAACAATTTTTGAATGGAGGGGCCAAAACATAATTAGTTAAGAGTGAAATTAAAATGAATTTTCAAAATATCGGTAAAAGTGTAAATAGTGAAAACATTACCCTTCAGCTCAGTTGTTGACACGTGGCACAAGAATTTCTAAAATTGATTTTAAAGCCCCTGTTTTTCTCATCTTTCTCCTCAAAACCCCCGAGATTCCCTAAACTGCCGAAGCTCCTGTCGATGACCCACACCACCACACCCGCGACCGCCTAGCTTGACGAACCCATTCGCGGTCCTCGCCGGATGATGATGAATAGAACCTGTCCAGCCTTGCCGCCCTCGACTTCCCACTTCAGTTTCAGGCATCCTCTAGCCAAATCAAACTCCATCGTCCAACCTCCTAGCTCTAGTTTCTGATCAATTTCCGGCGATGATTAAGCTTCGATGAGCTTTCGAGAAAACTTTTGGTCGTTTTTCTATTATTTTGTGGTATTTTTTCAAAATACTTTTGTGAAGTAATTAATTATGCCGAAATGAGTACATGAGGTTTAAGAGGAAATTAAAACATGAACGAATACAATAATTTTGTGTTAAAACGGAATCTGGAAAGGAGATAATGCTTGAATAGAAAATGTGGTAATTTTCTAAATATTTCTAAAAAGTAATATGTTTGCAATTATTTTCTCTAGATAATTATTTAAGCTATATAAATTACATGATGTAAACGAGGAGCTTGAAACAAGATTAAATATGATTACTTCGTATTAAAATGATATCGGAAAGCACGTTAATTTATGAATAAAAAAAGTTGACGTTTCTCTAATTACTTACAAAAAGTGGTATTTTCGTAATTTTTGGATTTTTAGGCCCATTTAAGGCTTAGAATCCCAAAACTGAATTCTAATTTCGAATTTGAACTCAGTGAGATCGAGAGATGATTTTTTATATAGAATATGACTATTTTTCAAAGTCACGCAAACATTGAGGCATGTGGCTCGCGATTAGTGTTATTTTGCATGCCACGGTCCAGTTCCCGTACCAGGACTCACTTTTGACAAATTATATGTCTAACCATACATTTGTGGGTGCTCTGAGTTCAGTGGTGATCTCCGTTTCTCAATATAAGGCTCTGTTAGAAAAGACACTTTTAATGTGAGTTTACTAGAATCTCGAAATGACCGTCTGAATACTCGAGTGACCACAGGAGATTTTTCAAGCATCATTAGCTTGGTATTACTACTATATCGAGGTAGGGATTCAATTACATAGTTTTATGCTTGTTTTAATTTATAATTATATTAAAATTTATTTATAAAAAATCATGCTTTTATATTGATTTAAAAATTACTGTAAATTGTTGGATTATATTAGGATTGGATTGTATGGACTTTTTATGTATATTTTAATATTACGATTGTGGAGTAATACAGTGGTGTGCTGCCCATGTTACAGTAAATCTTAGAATAATACCAGGTAGTATTTTTAAACTATTATTTGGTTATTTCCTTGATGCATGGTTATTGTGAAATGTTAAATATTGTACATACTATATGTTCACACATGAGATATATTTTAAGCATCATGATGTTTAGTGGGCGGTCAATGTTCCCGTTCTTGGTGAGAGCCCGTAAATCCGCTCAGGATTT
This sequence comes from Parasponia andersonii, assembly GCA_002914805.1. Classification (NCBI taxonomy): domain Eukaryota; kingdom Viridiplantae; phylum Streptophyta; class Magnoliopsida; order Rosales; family Cannabaceae; genus Trema; species Trema andersonii. The sequence goes on along the minus strand of JXTB01000532.1, from coordinate 107,770 downwards.
TCTGATTATTCTCACTCAGTAGAAATAGGTATTCAATTGCCCCTCTAGTTTGGTAGGCATGGACACATAGGTGTCCTTCCAGTATTCTGGGATATGTATCAGACAGTAAATACTTAGTACACGTAGTACGAGTTACTCTAGTTCATGATGAGAAGAAGTGAACTCATGGGATAGGATGAATTATAATATGTACAATGATGCGGTTTTAGTTTTGATTTTGAATATGTGAATTTTCTGGACATCAATTATTTTTATAAGCTTGGTTTATAAATAGATTTTGGAAAGAAAAAAAGGTATTAACCATGCAGATTTGATGAAATTACATCAATTCAAAAAGATAATTAAATTTCTACTGAGCATGTAAATGCTCACTCCCTGCTTCTCCCACTTTCATGTGTTTGACTATTTGAGGTAGTCGTCTTGATAGATAGACAAGTTGTGCAGCTTATGTATGCAGTTTTATTCTTAATCTCTAGTGGGTGTTCATACTCTGTTATCTTCTTTCTTCGTTCAAATATGTAGACAACATTAGTAGATATATTAAGTAAATGTATGAGGATGATTTTGTTGTTAATTTAAGAACTTGAATTATAAGCGATTTTTATGTAACCTATTTTGGACATCAAACTAAAATTTTCAGTTGAACTCAATTTGACGAACTTTATGACTTATCAAAAATTTTTGAAATAAATTAATTATAATTCTTCTAAACTTTAAGTGAAATATTTTCTTGAAAAATCTATGATAATAAGGAGTTTCCTTAATTTGAATTTTACTTACTTTTAAGGACTAAAATTTAAAATTTCATATACCTGATGTTTCTGGAATTTTAGACAAATTACTGTTTACTACTATTTCAACTTAAAATTACTAAAAATCGCGGCTTTAGAATTCTGATGGTGATACCGACACTTTGAAATAATATAGTAAATGATATATAAACTTATATGTTAAAAATGAATATAAGTGTATTGCAATATTGAATTAAATTTTACTGTAGTATTATTGAATTCGCATTCTTAATACTCATGATCTTTCTCATCATTTTTTTTATTCTTTATAGGTTATTATAGAAAAAAATCTCGAGTTTTTAATTTTAGCAAAAAACCATGGATTTTTTATTATATATATAATAAAACATTGTTTCTATTTAATTTTAGCAGAAAACAATCTTAAGTTTTTAGTTATATCAAATAAAACCTTATGGATTATAAAATTAAAGCAAATTAGCATACAAAATAAGTCAAATAACTCATTTTTTCTTAGTGTATGCTGTCATGCGTGACTATATAATGCTATTTACATTGAGAAGCGCCAAAATTAGATAAAAATTATGTCATTCTATATTAAAAAATAAAGTTGTTTCTTAATCACATTACATATTTGTTGACTAAATATTTGTTTTGAGTTTAATTTAATTAGATTTCAAAATATTAAGGTTTTATTTGATATAATCAGAACCCTAAGGATTTTACTGCTAGAATTAAAAAAATTCAAAATTTTATTTGATATAATGAAAAATTTGAGGCTTTTTTTTCTAAAATAAAAAACCCAAGGTTTTTTTTTTATATTAGCCTTTTTTTTTTCAATTTCTCTCATAATTCTCTCTCATTTTAGCTAATATATTTATCTCTACTCATCATGTATTACTTAACATAATCTTTACATATGTCTTGTATGCGTGCAAAATCGAACATAGTATTTTTTTTACTTAACACAACACAATCATATATATATATATATTAAACATGACGTAATATTCTTAACTGAGTATGGATTCCACCACATAAATACTTCATTTAATAATTTGACAAACATTTATATTATTCGATTCAAATTATGTACATATATCTATATGTTCCCTTGATAGGCTGGCTAGAAAGATGAATGTTGTAATACAATATAGAATATGAATACGCAATCCCCTAAAACAAAGGAAACGAGGATATGAACATACAAAAAGTATGAACAACGAAAACGTACGTGGCCAACAATACTTGTCCCGTTAAACTTCTTCAACTAAATATAAAATTTGAAAAAAGAAAAAACAGAAAGAAAATAAAGCACGTTACAAATTTAAAATCATAAATTGCTATATACACACAAGTGTACCAAAGTCACGTTTTTGTCTATATTAAATGAATGATGTATTGTAATTATTTATTTGAAATTTGGTGCTGGGGTGGCGGGTTCTAGCATGCATCTTGATATTGTTTAAGAAAGACAGACGAAGATCAGATTCCAATCCTCTCAAGTCTCGTGCAGAATAATTTTAATTTTGAGGTTTCGGAGTGGACAACCGTATTGATAAAATTAATGGTCCAAGTCATGAATAGTACCAACGGCAACCCGGAAGACCTCCCGGTGGTCTTAGTACTTAGACCCCCGCCGGTACTCACCATGTTCGAACACAGTTTCACCGAAAGATTTCGAATCTTGAATGCTTCCGATTCGGATCTTCCTCTCGACCAGTTCCTTGCGTCGTCCGATGACGCGCAATCGGCGACGGCATTGTTGTGCTACGGCGGGGTTGGGACATCCGGCGGGCTTCGGATATCTGCCGAAATTCTCCGCCGGCTCCCCTCGCTCAAGATCGTTGTCAGCACTAGCACCGGCGTAAACTACATCGACGTAGCTGAGTGCCGCCGCCTTGGAATAGCCGTGGCCAATTGCGGAGATTCGGTGAGTGATGACGTAGCCGATATGGCGGTTGGGTTGTTCATTGATGTCCTCCGAAAGATATCGGCCGCTGATCGATACGTCAGAAAAGGGAGTTGGCCTGCCTTTGGGGATTTTCCTCTTGCTTCCAAGGTACTTTCATATTTCCTATTTGGGGCTAAGACACTTTTGTTTCTAGCCTAGGTACGTAGTTGAAATCAAATAAATGATATAGAAATCAACTTTCCAATTCGTAAATTTTTTTTCTCACATATATCCTTTTTTTAAACCCTAAAAAACAATCATTATTTACCTCAACTCATTGTTTCCTGTACCTTTTTTTTTTTTTTTTTTAAATTATCATGTATATATTTTTATAATAAAAAAATAATAAGATTAATGATGTATATTTTTTTATATATTTTATTACAACTGTTAGATCATCGTTAAATGATGATTTATATTTAGTATTGTCAGATATATATATATATATATATATATATATATACCAAACTCTCTCGATTATTTTTGTTTTATATATATATATGGTTGTCAATCTAATAGGTATTTTCTTTTACCTATGGTAGGTATTTTTTTTAGCAGTTAGATTATCATCTAATGGTGATTCAATAGTTATAATGAAGTATATGAAAAGGCGTACATCATTAATGCTCTTTTTTTCTTACTTTTTACAAGAAAAAAAATGTGCATGCTAAATTTTTATTGGTCAAATTGATACCTATGCATAAGTAAAAGAAAAAGATACTACTGGATTGGTGCCCCATATATATATATAAACATAAGTTTAAATGATTACTGCAATATTTATTTAGAGGTGGTTATTATTTTAAAATCAAACTATTCTAATTAATTGAGTAATTGGTCAATAAAATTTGTGGTAATTAATTAATTTTGAATTTATAAATCTCATTAAATATGTGGTAAAATGGGTAGTTTATTCGGTGACATGCTGATATGGAATTTTTTAATATATTTTTATTATTTAAATAGAATCTTAATGTAAGATTCCTTCAATGATTCTTAAATTATAAATAAAAAAAATATTTATATTCCCTAAGTCAACGTATTAAAGACAATAAATCGGAAATTATAGCATATTTTTTATTCCCTAAGTTAAACGTATTAATTGCAATAATGGGTAATTTTTAGCAAAAGTCCTCTATATTTAAAAATTTTGGTACTTATGTCCTCAATCTTAAAATTTTTGAATTCAAATCTATGTCTTAATAATTGCATTTATTTGTCTTTGAGGCAAAAAAAAAATTTCTAAATCAATTTTTTTTTTTTTTTTTTTTGTAATCTAAATCGAATTCTAAGGATAAGAGAGACATACATGGATAAAGAATCCACTTTACTAATTTACCAGATAAACATTTCTAAACATTACTAGGAGTAAATGTGTTTTTTTCTCCAATCTTTTACATTTTTTGTTTTGAGTTTTTACATTTTAATGATAACCTAAAAAGGTTAATAAAGACATTTCAAACAAAAAAAATATATTAATACCGAATCGTCAAGTTAACCTACCATATCCCATATGATTAAAAAATTAAATGGAAGGATACATTTTAAAAAAAAAAAAACTCAAAAGTTACATACGGTCTAATTTAATTTAGTAGACATTGTTTAGAAAAACGAGTTATTGTTGTAATATGTTAAATCTATACAAATCATCATTTCTTCAAATTTAGGAAAAAAACCAAATTGGCATGATAATCCACTAAAATATATTTAATATTTTTTGTTTCGAAAATGAATATGGTGCTTTTGAATACACACATTAGGTAATAGCATCAGGGGATTGGGTCTGAACTTTTGAATCTAAATCTAATACTGATAAGTCAACCTTCTAATATGAATAATATTTGTACTGTGTCAGTCTATCATTAATTAATTATAATTATAATTCAAGTAGACTTATTTGGAACTCAATTTATTAATTAAATTATCCAATAACAAACAGATATATCATTATGGTGTTGGATACTATTAGTGTCTTATAGCATTACTCTTCTAAAATTTATTATGAAAAATATAATTTTGGTTCCTTTTTATTGAAATATTATTTTAATATTTTTTAAATTTCCTATTATTATATTTTAATTGAATTCTGGGCTGAATATCATAGGATTGGGTTTGAACTTTTGAATATTATTATATCATTTAAAATAACAATATTGTTTTATAATTTTAAAAGAATATTTTTTGACATATATGCTAGCGTCGTGTTATAGATTATTATACATCAATGATTTTTAATATATTATAACACTTCAATGTAACAGCAATTCAGAAATGTCAAGAAAATTTTCATCTTTTTTTTTCTTTTTTTTTTTTTCACAAAGCTTTCTAATTTTAATGATATTTTAATTAAAGGTTCAAAGCTTTCCAAAAAAAATGCAATTTTTTTCTGATTTTAATTCAAAAAAAATTAAAATTTTGAACAAAATTTAGTCACAAAAAAATTTCTTTTGTAGGATAAACAATAAAGATGTACAACATAATTACTTTTAGAAGTTTTTTTTTTAAGAAAATAAAAGATAAAATTACATAAATATGGTAGCAAAGCATGGTGGGGCTGCCCCGACTTTCCCCAATGGGGAGGTTCCCTATGCTGCTCCTCTACTAAGCGGGGAGGGGCAGGCGGGTTTTCGCAAAACCAGCCTCACCATGTCTCATTTACATTCCTGTTTTTACATAATGAGTAATTGAATTAACAAAAAAAAAAGGGTAATTAACAAAAATATATAAGAATACCAAAAAAAAAACATTCTTTCTTCTATAATTGAAATATATGAATAAATAAATCTATTTTGACATATTAAGTATACTTAATTTAAAAGAAAATATTAACAAAATGCATTTTTTTCTTTGTTTTCTTGTTTTCAATTGTAAATTGCAATTTTTTCCCCTTACGTATCAATGCCTAAAATACAAAATTTAAGTAAAAGAAAACATTAATAAAACATTATCTAGGCTTTCTCATGCACTATCTCACTTGTATTTTTTAAACAGTAAAATAGGCTCCTTGACAGAAAAGGACATATTTGTACCTAATTTGTCAGAATAGAGATTTAAATGCAAAAGAAAAATTTGGAGACTAATGGTTCAAATAGTTTGGAGTATATTGTCTAATTTTTAGTGTAAAAAAAAAAAAGGTCAAAATGAAACACGATTTCAAAACTCATACAATTTTAAAAAACTAACTAATTAAATGCAACAATTTTGAAAAATAAAAAATAAAAAAATCTTTGTAATTAATGCTTAATTGTAATATATTATTGAATTTGTTGCAGTAAGTAATTTTAAAGTCCATATCATCATTTACAATTAATATTTGTACTAATATCTATAATTTTTTAAGACTTATAATAAGTTTTATGATGGTTACCACGAAGTTGTAACCATTGAAAACTCGTCTATATATATAAAGTTTAAGAAATAAAAGTAGTTTTTCTTTCTAAGATACTATATATATAAAGTTTAAGAAATAAAAGTAGTTTTTCTTTCTAAGATAACAAATCAAAATAGTTTGATTAAAATTTTGCAGTCATAGGAAGATTTCAACAGGCCAAGTACTTTCACTGAATTTTCCAAAATTTGGATGCTTTTAATTTAATGTGTGAAGTACTTTCTTTTTTAAAGATTTTTTTTAATGTTTTTGTTTAAGATTTCCGAATAAAAAAACTTAAGAATCCTAACCTTAATCCCATTTCTAATGAGAGAAGGAAATTAACTACAAAAAAGGAAGAAAATAATATACATAATTAATTACTTCTGTCACGACCCAAAATCCGGGCTAGTGGCAGAAGGGGAATTTCACAAAGGTGGGAAATTCCTTAAATTATTTGAAAAGTGTCAAAAGTTCTAGTTTTTATAAAAACATTCAATTTGAATAAAATAATCGGAATTTCATCCCGTGAACCACTCCCACAGTTCGTATACACCATCAAACATAAATTGAACAATTACTTAAAAACATGAAATTAATTACAAAACACAGCATCATCATCATCTACCAAAAAGTCAAACACCAGAATGGCATACATAAATTTGCAGACAAAATAGAAAGCAGTAATCTTGATTCAATACTAACACAAAATCCAAATAGTCCAAAAACTATGACAACAAACTCCTAACATTACCAAGAGACGAACTACAATCAGGTTGACCTCTTACTCCTCTTGATCACTAAGATCGCATTGGACACCACCTGAGGAGGAAGGTAGGAGGTGAGCATACAATGCCCAGTAGAAAAATGGTTACCTCGGGGAAAAACAGTTCAGTGATGGGAATCTCCTGCATGGTTAGTTCAAATCCAAAATATACACACACATATATATATATATATAATCCAGACCGGGAGCCAATATATATATAACAGTGTAATCAAAACCATCACTCCATATACACATGACACAAATCAACCCATAC
>JXTB01000532.1:72992-85814 GCA_002914805.1 Parasponia andersonii | reverse complement strand
CGCCTCTCCGATCTTGCTTGGAGTTCAGAGAGTTTTGAGACAGCAGGGACACGTGAACAGTTGGAGAATCCAGCATCAGCAGTTCAAGACACGTGGGCGACTGGTGAAAAACCGCTCCAACAATAAGTATAATGCTACATAAATTCACCAACTTTTAAGTAGGAGGTTTGTCACTAAACAAATTAACAAATTGTTTGTAAATTTATTATTATTATTATTATTATTTGCCTGAGGCAATTTCAAAGTGGTTAGGTATAACATAAAAGTTCTAAAACCGTCACTTTTTAGACTTTATAAACTAATAATTTTAGTTTTTGGGGAATTTTAAGGGCACCCCGACTATTAGAATAGCACCCCCATTATTTCATGAAATGACAAAATTGAACATAAGAAGCACCCTATAATTTCACAGAATGACTAACATATCACTTAAACCAAGTTAAGATAAACTATAGGATGACTAACATATCACTTAAACCAAGTTAAGATAAACTACATATGCAGTTGCCCCTCCTCCAAAAGAGAATGCCCAAATGAGAGAAAAATGAAACACCTATACTTGTACCTCCCCTCAATAACAGAAATAATCGCCGCTTACATAAATTGACATTCTAATAAGAGTTTTGATCTGAAATTCACAATAGCTTATATAATTAATTAGCAGCTGAGAGGCAAGCGGGTTGGAATCATTGGATTAGGAAGAATCGGAGTTCGAGTGGCGAAAAGGCTCGAGGCGTTCGGTTGTGAGATCTCATATAACTCAAGGAAGAAGAATGACTCAGCCTCGTACCGTTTCCACAGTGATCTATGTGAGCTTGCTGCTGAAAACGACGCCCTCATTATTTGTTGTAGCTTGAATGACCAAACCCACCATATGGTTGACGGGGAAGTTATGTCTGCATTGGGAAAACATGGAGTCATAGTCAATGTGGGACGTGGGGCAGTTGTGAATGAGAAGGAAATGGTTCAATATCTGGTACAGGGAAAGATTGGAGGCGCTGGTCTGGACGTGTTTGAGGATGAGCCAAATGTTCCCGAGGAGTTGTTTGGAATGGACAATGTCGTTCTCTCGCCACATCTTGGTGTCTTTACATCAGAATCCTTGGAAAGTTTGTATGAAGTTACCGTTGGAAATTTGGAAGCTTTCTTCTCAAAAAAGCCTTTGCTCTTCGAGTTTGTGGAGAATCAGTGAAAGTAGTGTACTCTAGGTATGACATTTGGTTGCAGGAATAAAATTAGAAAATAATATGAATTGTAATAGCATAACACTGGGAAAGGAATCTATGAATAATATTCCATTTTTTTTTTTAATTGAAACTTAGACTCCTTCAATGGAATATAATGAAATAAATATTTGCCTTGACAAAAATATCCTCAGGTAATTTGGATGTTTTGGTTGGATTAAAAAGAGAGAGAGAGGAAAATTTTGGGTTTGACTTAATTCTTGAAATAGAATTTTGAGCAGGAAATGAGTTACAATTCCATTATCTAATAGATTTGTGATTCCAAAGAAAAAGGTATTAGTTCATTCGCTAGTGTAAAAAATTAAATAATCCATTTCAAGAACTATTCCAGGACTATTCCTTTGTACCACACATGTACAATGTATTTGTTTTTCGAAAGTTAAGGTTTGGGCTGGACCAATCAATTATACTTTTGTTTCGTCTGGAAGAAACTCTTCATGTACGTTTGTTTCGTATGCAAGAAAACCTTCATAAAAGGAAAAAGACCCACTACAAGCATTTAGGTTCAAAATAACCTTTTTTAGGATTCATTAAAAGGTTTGTAATCTTTACAATTTATAAATTATGATCATAAAAGTTTTATTAAAAAAGAAAGTTGACTAACACTATATTTGATAGGAAGAAGGGGGAGTACGAAGAATAGAGAACTTAGGAAGGAGGAGAAATATAAAGAAATGAGAGAAGAGTGTTGATTTTAAGTTGGCTGATGAGAAGGATAGAAAGTATTTATTTATAAATGACCATATTATCATTTTATCTTTATCTTAATAATTTTTAATAAGGTTATTTATTATGTCATTTTGCATAAAAAGAATAAAAAATAGGTTGAATCCTCACGTAAATGAGAGAATTCAAAATGGTGGGCGAAGAAGGAGGGCTAATCCCTCGACTTCTCCTCTCCCTCGCTCCCTCAATTCCTCTTACTAAACAAAGTATTTTACCCCTCTTTTCACTTCTTTGGGACACTTGTCATTGTACTACTAGGTCAATTTTCGCCTAATAGTGAATAAACAACTATTGATGTCTAAATAGTCATTTATGAAGGAACAGTTATCAATATCTGAATGGTCATTTGTTGCATGGATAACTGTCAATATCTGAATGGCCGTTGAGGATATTGAGGAGACTCATCATTGGCAGATATTTGTCCATGGGTATCACCCTAGATGAGTAATGATTTACAAGGATTCTCGCCATGTATCCGTGAGGCTTCACTGGAGTAAGTATATTTTAATATAAGTGGACAGTTATCCCATTTTAATATAGGTGGATGACCATCCTATTTTGATATGGTTGGACGGTACGCCAACTTATTTTGACATAGATAGAAGGACATCTTATTTTGATATGGGTAGACCGTCACCTTATTTTGATGTGGGTAAACGACCATCTTATTTTGATATAGGTAGATGACTACCTTCTTTTGTTGTGATGGATAGCCACATTATTTTAATATAGGTAGACAGCCAACTTCTAGGTTTGGCTTCGTTTATTAGTTGGTAACTACTTTTAAATGTGGTCGCCATATAATAAGTGCATATACCTTGTGGTCGCTATATTGATCAAGTAAGTGATGAAAATCATTTAGAGAATGGATTGCGATTTATCATGATACGATAACATAACTGATGTATAAGTGACAATTTAAGTCATAATACGATAACACGACTCAAAAATAATATGAAATTAGTAGATTTGGATTTGTCTTAAATAAGTAAGGGTCAAAATAGGTTAAATTCGATAAAAACACGATTAAATAATAGGTCATAAGCAAGCATGTTAACTTATTAAACCTAAAATTGACTTGTTTAACACGACTAAATTTTTTGAAACTTAGTATTACCTTGTGTGTGTCAAGACTTAAAACTTTCCTTTTATGTTTTATGTACTAAAATTTGAAAGTTTTATTTTGATTTTCAACTTGGGATTGTGGGTTATATTTATTTGATTCATTATAGTTGATTGGTTATATTAAAAATGTAATATAAGTCAATAGATTATATCAAGTTATATTGAAAATGTAAAATAGGTTAACATATTAAACTTAATTAATAGATTAATGCGTTATGTCAAATTAAACTAATACAACATATTTAATATTAACATGTTAAATTGACTTCAATTAATATGCTAACCGTATATAGGTTAGCAGGTCGTATTATGTTGGATACAAACTAAATTCAACCTATTTAAATAATATGTTAAATGCGTCGTTCATAAGTTAACTTGTATTTTTAGCGTGTTGAGTGTGAGTTTATAAATCATGACACAAATAATAAATGCATCGAATTTGAATTTAGTAATTACTAGTTGTAAATATATCTCGATATGACATAAATATGACACGAAAATAAGAATTTCTGCTCTTAATTCGAGAGATTGTCCAACACGTGGGTGTGTTACCGGTCTATGTAATTTTATTACATTTTAGCATATTTTTATTGGTGAATGGAAAATATATCCAACAAATACAATAATTGATAAATAACGGCAAAGCTCATTAGTCGTCCTGTAGTACAAACTTTGGAACTGGGCACGTTAAAGATTCTGCAATGTATAGGACAGCACTGGGACCTGAGTAAGAATATGACTTGGACAAAAATGATGTTCTTATACTTTTTTCCAAATGAGTTTTTTAAGATTAGTCATGAATCTTCCATAACAATTTTTGTGACGTTATATGAATGATCATATATGTATTCATAAAATTACAACGGATTTCACAAAAGATATCTCTCATAACTAGTCCGGTAAAATCATTCTGAAAAGGGGGTCAAAAATACCGTTTTGGGACAAAAATTTTTCTAGATTCGTCCAATTTCCCCGTGGGACTGCATTATTGAGTTCCAGTCCTATGTTTTCTTGCCTAACCAAGAATTAGATAAATTAGTGTTTTCTAAAATCTTATTATTTTTAATGAGAAACTTATAACAACCTACTGTCTCTGTACTTTTGAATTAATATTTTAGCATGTATTTTATTTATTCTGTAGTCCTAGCTCCTTACCAACCAAATATTCATCTTCGTACCGCGAATCGAATCTTAAATAATAATCTAATTCAACCGTACACGCCCAAACGGGGCCTAAATGGCCAGAATCAAATTGCTATACCAATACTTTTTTTTATTCATTCCATTTGTTGTAACAAATATGTTATATGAAAAAGGCGTGACATATTTTAAAATAATCTACATATGTGTATATAATAATATCAACTTTTCCGGTTCTGTATTATGTATCTACTCAACAGAAAGAAAAGACATATTAACGAATTTTGATAGAACATGATAAGACAACTCGAACAACGGAATCTCTTTTCCAGTTTCAGTCTCTAATCATTAAGAGGTACATTACCCGGCCCCACAGTTTGTATTTAACGAAAGTGAGTGAAGATCGATCTACTCAGACATAACTAATCAAATAAGTTTAGAAAGATAAATGGGAAAAGAGAAACACTTACTGAAAGGTTGCAAAAGCTGATTATTTGTTTAAGTTGGTTTTACACCACTTTTCCCCCCGTAAGCTATACACATCCCACAACACCCCTATTCATTTTGATATCACCAACAATTGTTACATTTCTTTTTCAAACTATAAATAGAACGCTGCTATTGTCCCCGTTCTTTGTTAAGCCTAGGATTTAGGTTCCTTTAAGATCAATTTCTTGACTCCTTATAATTCTTACATCCCCTTACTTCTGTCCTTAATTGATCTGCTAATTAAGTTTGTTTTTCAAGGTAGTCTATAATATCAAATTTGTTATTTAGCCTAAAATTTTATTTTGTTTATTTAAATTATTTAATCACATAAATTAAATAGTCATACACTAATGAATTTTGTGGAGATAATTGCAGTGGAATACATATATGAAAACAAAATTTAACCATGTGTGCTCAATAAAAAAAAAAATATGCATTTTCAAATTCATATATATAATTATTATTTAATGTGTTGAGTATTTAACTAATTTTAATATTAACCTGTTAATATGTTAAATTAATAAGTAATGTTGATTTTCTTTTTCAAATATATGATAATAGAATAATTAGTATATATTTATGTATTTAAGTTTGATTAGATATATAATATGATATATATATATATATAACTACTATCATTATTAATATGGTATGGACTTAATTAATTGTGTTTACTATTGGGTTCTAAATTTAGCCCAATAAGAGAATCCAAATTGAAATTGTTAATATCGCTTGTTTGTAGTTGGACTCTAAATGTTTTAGCCTAATAATCACTTATCTTGATACAAAAAAGCCTAAATTAAAATTTCTAATAATTCAAGCCCAAATTATAGATTAAGTATTATATGCATTATATATATATATATATATATATATTTGATTTAATAAAGTAATTTATTTTAAAAAAAAAAAAGAAAAGAGAAAAGAAAAGAGGGAAAAGAAAAGAATAATTGACAACCTTTGCTAAGTTGGCAATAAATTATATTAGGACTATTTTTATCATTTATATACTATTACTTTGTTAATGGTGGAATTTACAAAATATGTTATGAGTTTACATCCCACTAACTATTAAAGCAAAAGAAATTAATTAATAATATTATAAAACAAAATAAATTTTGAAAAGTGTAAAGTGGTATGGTTTAATACATTAACTATTTGAAAGGTGCATTCATTATATTGATTAAATTGATACTAAATACAAATATGACGTTGTCTACATATTATGTATCCACATGTTATTATTAAATATTGTGCTACTTTTATAAATGGAAGAGTATAGTGAAAATTAATTAATTTTATAATTAAAAAAAAAAGAATAAAGTTAAGTAAGTGGTGTAATTATTATTAACTTTAAAAAAAATATATATTTTTTAATTATATTTTATGTTCACAATAAGCCTATAAATAGGGCACTATCTTGTAATCATAATCTACTTTCCTTCTATATTTCTCTCTATCTCTTTTTCTCTCATAATTGTGGTAGTTTATAAAGATTTCAAGAAGTTCTCTAAAATTTTCTTCAAGATTCAAGAAAAAAGTAATTCTTAGATCTCTTAGTCTTTTAACATTAGTATATTTTATAACACTTAGGTTCAAATTCAATCTATGATATTTGGAGTTAAAAATTTTATTAAGGTTTGAAATTTTTATGAGAAGTTTTTTTATATGTCTATTTAATTTCTGGAAAGTTTTACATTGATATTTTACTCTTATAATTTTATAGAAATCTTTTTATACATGTTGGTTGTCACCTAAGAAAAGCTGAAAAATAAATTTTATCGAGTTTGTTTTATGATTTTAGAGGGTAAACATTTTTAATTTGAGTTGAAAAATTTAAAAACATATTCATATATATGTTAACTCATATTCTGGAAGGTTTTATGATGTCATAATTTTATTTCTAATCATTATTGAATTTTCTTCATATATTGCCTTTGTAACCAGTAAATCTGATATCTTTGTTTATCTAAGATAATATTGCTAAAATCTTATTCTATTGATTTTATTTAGGCTTGAAAATTTTATTAGATACTAATATATATATCATAAGAGATTCAAAATATTTTTAAAATTTTTAGAAATATTTAAAATTAATTATAATTTTTGAAATATTATATGGTTTTGTAAGTTAAGTGTTGTCATAAATTTTAAGATATAACTTTAAGAATTATATATGCTATATAATAGGATAATTTTGAATCCCTAATTTTTGTCTATGTGTAAAAATATGTTAGAGATATTCTCTTAAAATATCAAGATTTTTGGGTATATAGAAATAATTCTATAAAATTCAAAAATGATTTGGCGCTTTAATAGTTTTTATCGAATTTCAATTCATAGATTAGAAATTAGTAAAAGCATGATAAAATTTACTAAAAAAATTCTAAATTATAACTTTATTTTTATGTTATAATATTATCTGCATATTTCAAAGTAAATAGAGTTTTGTACTAGAATCTAAAATTCTTTAAGTATGCATTGCTTGTTGTAATTTTTATAGTTTTTTGTTATATATGTTATGAAACAGGATTTTATAGTTGTATGATATGAGTTTTTTTTTTGTAAGACATATAAATATATTTCTAGTAGAATGTATTAATATATGTAATAAATATTGTTGCATGAATATTAATAAAAAAGGATAAAAAAAGGCACATAGTTACAATAAGATCGAGTGTGTGGAATTTCACTACAAGCACAAATAAAATTTTATAAAGACCTAAGGTAAGTAAATCTCACCCTATATATTTATATGAAAAGTTACGTGCTATTTATGATGTAATTGTGATTATACTAATATGTTGTTATATATTCTGCAATAATAATTGCATTAAGTATGTAAATATATCATGAACATGTGCATACATAATTGCACGAAAGAAAAAAAATTATGATTTTCAATGATAATTTTTTTTAAAAGTACTATGTTTTAAGAAAAACATTTTCTTGAAGTGTATACTAAGTTCATGAAAAGAGTATGGGTAACTGACTGATTTACCCACAGTCACTATATTAATAACGAAAGTTTATACTGCGATGTTAATCATTGTAGTACGATAGCTATATGGGATCCGAATAGCTATAAAGTTACATATGCTTGTCATGACACTACTTTTATGGCCCATCACTTCTGATAGATTTGACATTACACTATGTTGAGCTCAGATATGAAAAGTTTATGAAATAAAAATATTTATGAACAAGATGTTTCAAAAAAAAAAGATACATAATTATAGTTTTAAAAGGGTACTATTTATGTGACATGATATTTATTGCATACATGAGATTTATTTATTGAGCACAAGCTCATTCTATTTATTTAAATTTTTTAGATGAGCAATAATTCTTATTAAATGTTGATTGGCAGTGGTGAAATCCCAAATGATAATAAAATATTTTAAGCAATTTTATGTTTTTACTTTTAAGTATTTAATTATTTGACCAAAATTGAGTGTGATTTTATTTTTATTAAGCGTATGGATTTAATTTATATTTTGAGACTTAATTTCAATTATGAAGTAAAATAAATCTTTATTAAAAATTATTTTTTAATTTAATTACAAATAATAATATTTAAAAAAATAAAATTTTCAAATAAAAAAATTGACTGAATTTTCGCTTTAATTTTATAAAATAAAATTATAAAATAATATTTTTTTTTATTCTAGATTTACGTACTGCTATTTTAGTGTGACATGACATTTTGTTACAATATTTTCTTGTGGCCGGAAATGTGTATTTCATACTTGGAGAAAAGGCGCAAGTGAATTCAAAGAGTACTACAAAGAGCACCATACACTACTAAAAAATAAAAGATAAAAAAATAAAAAAAAATAAAAAGTAAAAAAACTCGCACACACGAGTCACGGCTTGTCAAATGCGCCACCAAAACTAATAAATAATATATGTTTCTATAATTTTTATCATATTTAAAAATTGCCCTTTTTTTCGCTTTTGAAAATCAGTGTGTTCTAAGTCGACTACTCTGATAAAGTTTGACTTCAATCTCACAAATTGTCAACAAAAAAAAGAAATAAAATCTTGAGAGTGAGAATCAGATGAGTAACAAAGAGCTCCCTCTGGTCTTAGTCTGTGGATCACCACTAGTACTCACCATGTTCGAAGATCGATTCACCCAAAAATTTCGGATCCTAAAAGCCTCCGATTCGGATCTCCCTCTGGACCAGTTCCTCGCGTCGTCGTCTCATGCGCGATCGGCGACGACCTTGATGTGAGCCGGCTTTCAGGTCTCCACGAAATTATCAGGCAGCTACCTTCGCTAGGGCTCGTGGTCCCCACCAGCGCCGGTGTTAACCACATCGACGTTTCAGAGTGCCGCCGCAGAGGGATTGTCATCGCCGACTCTAGAGAATCGCTGAGTAAGGATGTGGCAGATATGGGGGTCGGGTTGTTGATTGATGTGTCTAGAAAGATCTCTGCCGCTGATCGGTATCTCAGGAAAGGGAATTGGGCTGCTTTTGGGTATTTTCCTCTGTTGAACAAATTAATAATTGTAGCTCATCAACCAGCCGCAATAGGAACAGTAAAAAGGCAGCCGCAATAAGAATAGTAAAAAAGTAGCCGTAATAGGAATAGTTAAAAGGGAAGCCGCAATAGGAATAGTAAAAAGGGCAGCCACAATAGGAATAGTGAAAAGAGTAGCCGTAATAGAAATAGTAAAAGATGGTGTTTACACAACCTTTTAAGTTCTATAAATACGGAGGGTTTCATCACTTGTTTTGTATCCCATTATAAATCCTCTTCCTTTCTAAGATAGAATTCAAGCCTAGGAATTCCTCTTAATATCCCACTCGTTTTCTTCTAAATTGTTTAGAGAGAGTTTTTTCTCCTATTTCAAGAGACAGAGATTCATTTGTTCTCTCCTTGTATTTAGAGAGAAGTGAGTTGTAATCTCTTCTTCATAGTGAAATTCTTCACAACTTTGTCCGTGGACGTAGCCTAAGTTAGGTGAACCACGTTAATTTTTTTGTGTGCCTTATTTATTTCATTTTACCCAAATTTTCTCAACTCGTATTTTAGCTGTATTATCACTTCTGTAAAGCCGATTTCCTAACAATGGTATCAGAGCCATTAGTTGTAGTACTATTCACGTATATAGTACTGTTCATGTATACGATACTATTCACATATACGGTACTGTTCACGTATAGTGAAACGGTGGTAACTGAACAAATCATGGTGAACAAAAATGGCGGCAAAATTCGATATTGAGAAGTTTAATGGGAACAATTTCTCTTTGTGGAAAATGAAGATAAAGGCAATCTTAAGAAAAAATAATTGCCTAGCAGTAATTAGGAAAAGGCCTACTGAGATTACTGATGATAAAAGGTAGGATGAGATGGATAGCAATGCTGTCACTAACTATATCTGGCACTAGCAGATGGAGTCCTGTCGAGCATTGAGGAGAAGAAGTTAGCCAAGGAGATATGGGATACACTGACAAAGTTGTATCAGGCCAAGTCGCTTCACAACAAAATTTTCTTGAAGAAAAGGCTTTTTACCCTTCGGATGGCAGAATTAACAACAGTGACTGACCATATCAACACTCTCAATACTTTATTCTCACAGCTCACAACAATGGAGTATAAAATAGAGGATAATGAACGTGCAGAAATCTTACTTCAGAGTTTACTTGATTCGTATGATCAACTCATCATAAATGTGACCAGCAATGCTACAACTTTAGTTTTTAACAATCTTACAGCTACTGTTCTCGAAGAAAAAAATCGGCGTAAGAATAAGGAAGATAGATTAGCAAGTTCACAGTAAGTAGAGGCTTTGATAATGAGAGGGAGATCAACGGAATGTGGCCCCAGTGGGAGTCAGAGTTATGGTAGATCAAAGTCAAGAAGTAAGAAGAATGTCAAGTGTTATCACTGTGGCAAGAAAAGGCACGTCAAAAGGCACGTCAAAAGGGAGTGTTGGCAACTCAAGAAGAATGGAGATTCCAGAGGGAAGGACCCCGAGTCATCAAATGCTCAGGGAAATGTTGCAAATACTTCAGATGATGGAGAAATCCTGTATAGTGAAGCAACAACAATTTCTAAAGACAGACGGCAGCTCACTGATGTTTGGTTAGTGGATTCGAGAGCAACATGGCACATGACTTCTCACAGAGAATGGTTTCACACATATGAATCTGTCTCTGGAGAATTTATATTCATGGGTAACGATCATGCCTTAGAGATCACTGGGATTGGTACTATCAAGATAAAGATGTATGATGGCACTATTTGTACTATTCAAGAGGTGTGACATGTGAAGGGCCTGAAGAAAAATCTATTGTCTTTGGGACAATTAGATAACCTTGATTGCAAAACTTGTGTCGAGAATGGGATCATGAAGATTATGAAGGGTGCGCTTGTAGTAATGAAGGCAGAGAAAATTGCTATGAATCTATACATGCTTAGAGGAGATACACTGATGGAAGCTGAGGCATCAGTTGCTTCAACAAATTTCAGAGAAAAATCAACGATGATGTGGCATCGTAAGCTTGGCCATATGTCGGAACGAGGCTTGAAGATTCTCTCTGAATGGAAGTTGCTTCTTGGTCTCACAAAGGTATCTTTACCCTTTTGTGAACATTGTGTCACAAGCAAGCAGCATAGATTAAAGTTTTGCACATCCATTTCTAGAAGTAAAAAAAGTTCTAGACCTAGTTCACTCTGTATACTTTGTATCTTTTATTGATGATCACTCCAGGAGATGTTGGGTGTATCTTATCAAGAGGAAGACAGATGTGTTTTCAGTCTTCAAAATATTCAAAGCACGGATAGAGCTTGAATCTAGAGAAAAGATCAAGTGTTTAAGGACGGACAATGAAGGAGAATATACAAGCGATGAATTTAATAACTTCTGTCAACAAGAAGCTATTAAGAGGCAGTTCACAGTAGCGTACACTCCTCAACAAAATGGAGTGGCAGAGCAGATGAACAGAACCTTATTGGAAAGAACAAGAGCAATGTTGAAAGCTGTAAGTCTACCCAAGACATTCTGGGCAGAAGCAGTCAAAACCGCCTGTTATATGATTAATCGATCTCCATCAACAGCGATTGATCTGAAGACACCGATGGAGATGTGGACTGTAAGCCAGCTGATTATTCTCGCTTACATATGTTTGGATGTCCTGTGTACGTGATGTACAATGCTCAAGAAATCAAAAAATTGGATTCAAAGTCCAGAAGATGTGTACTCTTAGGATACGCTGATGGAGTCAAGGGATATCGCTTATGGGATCCCACTGCCCATAAGGTTGCTATCAGCAGAGATGTGATATTTGTAGAGAATAAACTGTAAGAGAAGGGAGACGATAGCAGACCAGAAACTACTACAGTTCAGGTAGAAAAGAATACTGAAGGTTCAGATTCTTTTAAAGTAGCACCAAAGTACGAAGTAGAAGAACCAGTTGAGGAAGAGGCTTCTGAAATTCGTCGATCAACTCGTGAGAAAAGAGCACCGGCATGGCACTCAGATTATATCACTGAGAGCAATATTGCATACTATCTTTTAACAGAAGATGGAGAGCCAACAACTTTTCATGAGGCTACCAAAAGCCTGGATGTATCCCTATGGATGACAGCAATGCAAGAAAATATTGAAGCCCTTCACAATAACAAGACATGGGATCTTGTTTTGCTACCACAAAAAAGGAAGGCTATTGGCAACAAATGGGTCTACAAGATCAAGCGTGATAGCAATGATCAAGTAGAGCGGTATCGTACGAGATTGGTGGTAAAAAGATATTCTCAGATAGAATATATTGACTTCAATGAGATATTTTTACCTGTAGTTCGACTGACAACAGTTAGAGTGGTTCTGGTAATATATGCTACGTTTGACCTACATCTAGAGCAGCTAGATGTGAAAACTGCTTTTCTTCATGGAGAACTTGAAGAAGAGATTTATATGCTCCAACCAAAAGGTTTTGCTGAAACAGGCAAGGAGAATTTGGTTTGCAGGTTGAACAAATCTCTAAACGGTCTCAAACAGGCACCGAGGTGTTGGTATAAGAGATTTGATTCCTTCATCATAAGCCTTGGGTACAACAGACTCAGTTCAGACCACTGCACATACT
>JXTB01000532.1:22873-70825 GCA_002914805.1 Parasponia andersonii | reverse complement strand
ACGTATGCAGATGCAAAGTACATATAACATGAAACAAATGGTCATATGGTTGGGATCCCTGTGTATATTGTATTGCCTGACAAGACCGTGAATTGTATACTGAGCCACTCAGAGAACGTATAACATATCATGAGCTATATGGAGGTCTCGAGCCCCAGAAAATCCCCTCTGTGTACATCAGAGGTCCATCCCATACCGCTGTCAAAGTATTCCCGTAGGAACCATAATGTCCCCGAGAGGACCAAAGTGTTCCCGAAGGAACCATATCATATATTTGGGCGCTGGCCCGCCACACCCTATTCATCAATACTTGTCAGACAATATAAATACACTACGTATTCATGTCTCATGCAAAACTGAATGACAGTTACGTATGTACACATATCCACAGATTCTATATCCACAAATTCACAGAATAAAGAATTTCTTACATTGCAGGTGTGACGTTACTTACCTTATGTCCGACAGAAAAGATAGTGAAAAGGGTCAGTATCCTCAGTGATAAGGTGTGTGGAAGACCTGATATCAATTTCATTACTAGAATGATTACTATAATGTAAAATGCTTAAAGAAAGCAACCACAAGCATAAATCACAATTTTCACAAAATCAGGAAATCTAATCACAAAATGAGTTGACATAAAAATATAATCAACTCTAACTAACTAAATAAAATTAAATAATGTTTTCTCCTTTTTTTAAAAAAATTGTAATTAACTCTAATTTAAGTGTGTCGACAAGATAAAAATTGAAAAGTCTTTGCCTGAAAACATTATTATAACTATCTTTCCCTATATATTCTTACACAAATCCAACTGTTAAAAGTTATTTTTAATATTGAGTTTACCAAAATATCTTTTTAACTTTTAAAGATATGTACTTAGTTTAAATTTAAAATTAATTAAAATCAATAGCTAAAAAAATATTTTAAAAATAATTTCGAATAATGCAAAAAATCTATAAATTAAAATATTATTTATAAACATATTTATCATTTGTTAAATTTATTTATAAACATATTTATCGTTTTAGATAAGTTTTAAATTTGAACTTTAAAAAAAAATATATTTTGAACTTTAAGGAGTATTTTGATGAACATAATAAATAAAATTGGTGTTTATACTATAAAAGGTATAAATTTGTTACAAATTCTAAAAGAGATCAATGTTGATAATAGCCAAAACTCAAAGTATAAATGGAATAAACAATCAAAATATAAAAATATAATTATTCTTGAAAATTTTGAATTGCTCATTTGAAATGAAATATCAAACAAGGGGAAAGTTGCTTTTTCCTTTTTTGAAAAAAATTAAAGAGAACTTCTTGTTAGAACATTTCATTGTCTAAAGACAAAACATCTAGCATATATTATAATAGAATAATGCTAAGTGTTCCAAAAATTTTACCAAATTTTTATTACCAATATATGTGGTATGTGAGTTGACAAACTTTCCCCGTGATGGCGCTAAGCACCTCACTTAGTCGGCCAAAAACACATACACAATATCGGGTCTAAGTATTTTCACTCGCACTCGGCAATGTTTTCCTCACACACTCGTGGACTATGCAACAAGGACAAGGTTATGAACACACAAGCCAACGTGCAGGAATTCTTTCCAACCTTTTATTAATCTCATAAAAGGATACAAGGCAACGTGCAAGACATCACAACCTTGCTGATGACTCTGCCTGATTAATCACAAATTTATAAGCATGTATGGCAATTGACACCTCCAACTGCCTAGGGCTGTGCTGGACAAGCCAGCGTGTACCAGCACCTCTATTGGGCAGTTTCCCAACCGCTTACTACCTGAAGCATATTCTTCAAGTGCAACTACAAGGGACAAAGCCAACAATCGCCTGATAACTGCTCGGTCCTGTTCCAGCCTGCGCGCACATGTTAAATATACCAAGTAATTGCATGCTCATAACCGTCCATAACTGCCCGGACATGTCTCTCAGCGCACATGTTAAATGTGCTGGTAACCGCCGCCAATTGCTCAGTCTACCTATCGGACACGCATCCAAGGTGGGGGATACACATGGTGCACACCACCATGTGAGAAGACCAAGGCTTGCTTAGGTGGGCAAGACCATGGCACGAGTCCAAGGTGAGGGATGCACGCGGTGCATAGTACCATGTGAGAAGACCAAGTCTTGCTTGGGTGGGCAAGATCATGGCACGACGATCAGGCACACGGGTGTGCCATGATGACCCGAGATGGGTCGAGTTGATGCGGAGTTGCTCGAAGGTTGACATGCTTGGAGATATATGGTGGCAACACTACCTGGCACTACGCACACCAGGTAGGCCGCCCACGTTATGTGCGCGCACATGGCAAACAGCACACGCTGAGGCGTGCGCACCGAGAACTTGCACACTCTGGGGGGGCAACACTGCCTGGCGCTGCGCACACTAGGCAGGCCGCCCACATTATGTGCACGCACATGGCAAACAGCACATGCTGAGGCGTGCACACCGAGAACTTGTGCACGCTGTGAGGGCACGCGCAACAACCCGCGAGTTGGGTGGCATGAAGAAAGACGTGCGCGTAGTGGCCAGCGCGTGCACACCTGGGCCGACACACGCGATGTCATTACACAACTTAGCACATTTGACATGTGCGCGTCTGATGGGTAGACTGAGCGGTTGGCGACGGTTACTAGCACATTTGACATGTGCACTGAGAGACATGTCCGAGCGGTTATGGACAGTTATGAGCATGTGGTTGCTTGACACATTTAACATGTGCGCGCAGGTTGGAACAAGACCGAGCAATTATCGACCGATTGTTGGCATTGCCCCTTGTAGCTGCACATGAAGAATATGCTTCAGGCAGCAAGCGATTGGAAAACACTAATTAAATTGTGCTAACTCAAATACCACATATGTTGATATTAAAAATTTGGTACACTTACTATTATCCGTTATGATATAGACAATGAAGCATCAGAATCTAATTTAGAGAACAAATATTATCCATTAAAAAAATACCTATAAATAGATAAAAGAAAATACATATTGGATAGAAAACTATATATATATATATATATATTCCAAACTAATCCCACTAATACATATATATAGTTCTCTATCTAATATATATTTTCTTTTAGTTATCTATAAATATTTTTTTTAATTTTTAACGATTATCATAGATTATCATAATTTAGTAGTTTGAAAAATAATAATAATAAATAATCGTTATTCAATATTATATATGTATATATATTTCAAACTAATACCACTAATAGCACTCTTTTTTTTTTCCCTTTTTTTGGAAAGATGATTGCTACACTTAAATGTGGCAATTCGGGCCAGGCCCAACGGGCCAGCCCGGCTCAACCCTGTACTTTTAGGGCCCGGGCCAAGCCCGGCCTTAGGGGTAAGGCCGGGCTGGGCCTGGGATTTGCGGCTTGGCCCGATTTTTTTTTAAATTAAATTTTAAAAAAATTAAGGGGCCGGCCGGGCCAGGCCAGCCTGATTTTTTTTTTTAAAAAAATTAAATTTAAAAAAAAATAAAAGGGCTGCGGGCCCAGCTCGGCTCGATTTTTTTTTTTTTGGGCCCAGTTGGATCTGGGCCCTTTCTCAAATATATCCAACAGTAACATTTATTACCCTACACTCTCCACTCTTTTTTCACACTTACAATTTTCAAATACTCTCTTATTTTCTCATTTTTTCTCTCTAAATCTCTAATTATACTCTCATTCTTATCTTTTTCTCACTTATCTAATTATTATTTACTAATTATTAGTAATTATATTTTATAGTCTCCAAAGTCCAAATACTCCACAACTTATAAAGCTTAATTGAAGGTACGATTTAATTTATTTATCATAATTATCTTTTTAATTTATTTAATTTGTAGTATATTTAGTTGTTTACTATTATTACTAGTATAATAGTTTGTAGTTTGTAGTTACTAGTTAAGTAGTTAGTAACTTAGTAGTTCTATAAGACTTTGTTTTTAATTTTAATTCGATTGTAATTTTTTACAATTAAGATAGTAATTCATTATTTTGTAGTTTGTAGAAAATTTTTTAGAATATTATATTTTAAATTTCAATGAATTTTAAATTTTTAGTAGTTTCCAATTAAGTTAGTAGTAGAAAATTTATTAAGTATATTTTCAATTAATTTGTAATTTATAGTTGTTTACAATAAAGTTAGTAGAAACTAGAACGTTTATTACAATATTAAGTTTTTAATTTCAATTAATTTGTAGTAGTTTACAATTAAGTTAGTAGAAGTTTATTAGAATATTATATTTTTAATTTCAATTTATTTGTAATTTATTGTTGTTTACAATTAAGTTGATCGAATATCTATATTTGTAATTTCGATTTATTTATAGTTGTGTATAATTTTAGTATCTATATTTTTAATATAGGATATGAATATGTCAAAAAATATCCCTATTGATTTGGAATTAGACGACGACCAAATTCGCATAGCTGAAGAGGGTGACCAAGTCTCCGAAATACAGACTAATCCAAATGCTAGTGGAAGTTGTTCACAATTTCAAGATAGTTGTTCGCCGAGTGCAAGCACGACCTACAAACGTGCAAGGACAACTTCCAATGTATGGGACTATTTCGATCCAGAATTCAAAGAAGAGACTGATGGTAAGAAGACAAAAATGGCAAGATGTAAATATTGTAAGAAATTATTAACTGCTAAAACATCTAGCGGGACCGCTCATTTGAATAGACATAGTGATGCATGTGTCAAAAAAACACAAAAAAGACAAAGAGTCCACTCAATCAACTCTTCAACTCAACAAGGATGGTTTGGTAAGTTCTTGGAACTATGATCCTTTAGTAGTTAGGGAATCTCTAGTACGTTTAATTGCTATAAAAGATTTACCATTAGGTTTTGGTAATTGTAATAGCTATGAAGATCATATTAGAAGATCTTATTATCCAAACTTTAAAAGAGTTTCTAGAAATACCACTAAGAATGATTTGATTAAAGTTTATGAAAATATGCGTAAAGATTTAATATCTGAATTAACTTCATTAAACTTTTGTATTCCATTGACATCTGATATTTGGGGTACTAATTCTAAACAAGATTATTTAAGTGTAGTTGTACATTATTTAGATTCTAGATGGATAATTCAAAAAAGAATAATTGGTTTTCGAGTCGTTGATAATAAACATACTGCTGAATTATTAGAGATAGAATTTTAAGTGTTGTTAAAGAATATGGCATAACGAATCGCATTATCTCTATCACTTTAGATAATGCTTCATCAAATACAAATGCCATAAAATTACTTGGTAATTTGGTAAGTTCATACACTGGAGGATTCTTATTGCATCAACATTATGCATGTCACATCATCAACCTTTTCGTCAAATTAAGTATAGATGTTATAAGTGTATATATTGAAAATATTCGATCTGCTATTGCTTATATTCATGCTTCTAATATACGTATTGCTGAATTTAAAAGATATTGCATAGCTCAAAGATTAAAACCAAGAAAATTCCAAGTTAATATACCTGTAAGGTGGAATTCTACTTATTTAATGTTGAAAAATGCATTACCATATAAAATTCTAATTACTATATTTTACAATTCAAAAATAGGTTCATTAGTATTAAAAGATGAAGATTGGTTCATTTGTGAAAATTTTGTATAATTTTTAGACATTTTTCATGAAGTTACTATTGTATTATCTGGTATTTATTATCATACTTCTCTAATTATTTTACGTCATATTTTTTTTATTGCCGAAATGTTTTGTAAGGCAAGATATGACCTTATATTTGAACTAATTATAACATGTATGCAAGAAGTATTTTTGAAATATTGGTTTCCAATTCCTTTACTATATTTATTTGCTTTTATTTTAGATCCTAGAGGTAAATTAAATGGTCTTTCTAATTTAATTAGCTATAGTTCTTCATGTTTTGAGATAGACTATACTACTGAATATACAAATACTCGTGACAAATTTTTTGAAGTGTATAGTATATATGAGGCTAAGTTTAGCAGTAATCAACAACAATACACTCCTCTACAAGAAACTGAAGAACAGTCAAACAATAAGTCTTTTTGGAGCATGGTAGGTTCTCGTCCTCAAGGGTATGGTCGTGGCTCATCATTAACATTATCAAGTTCAAGTCAACTACTGCCACCAATAAATTCACAACAATCCTCTAATCTTACTCAATATATTGAGCTAGACTCTGACATCGACCCCAATGATGAGAACTTCAAAGTTTTAGAATGATGGCATAAGCGTCAACCAAGATTTCCGGTGCTTTCACAATTAGCCCGTGACGTTTTAACAATTCCGGTGTCCACGATTTCTTCAGAGTCTGCTTTTAGTACGACTAAGATGATAGCAGATAAGCGGAGGACTTCGTTGGCTCTTGAAATGGTTGAGGTGTTAGCATGTGTTAAAGATTGGGAAAAAGCGTCAAACTAAAATCAAGACACTATTCGTATTTGTAATGAAGAATTGGCCGAAAATTTCAATAACTTGTACATGAATGATGATGATGAGTCATAAACTCATAATTAATGATATACTAGTTTTTTCAAGTAATAATTTGAATTGTAATAAAATCAAATTTCAATATTTCAAAATTTTTTGTTTCATTATTTTTCTTAATATTTTATTTAATTATTATTAATTTTTTAGCAATAGAAAATATATATAGTCTGTGTTGTCAATTTTTTTAAATGAAAATTCAATTAAAAAGTTTAAATTTAACATATTTAAAAATAGTTGTTAAAAAAAATCTAATAGGAGCAACAAAAAAAAAAAAATAGGCCGAATATTGGCCGGCTCGGCCCAGCTTGATTTTGGCCCGTCAAAAAATCCGACGGATCAACGGGCCCGGGCCGAGCCATATTTTATTTTGACCGAATCAGGCCGGCCTGATCCGCATTTTTAGACGGACCGGACCAATCCGGCCCGGTCACCCCCTAAAACTTGTGATGGGCGGACCGACCCGCTCATTTTGCCACCTCTAGCTATACTACCTTTTTTTAGTACGAATAAGTGTCAAGATGATTATTTTTAGAAAGGATTGGTAACAGCTGTGTTGTCCCTATTCTTTGTTAAACGTAAGGCTACCGTTTTTTTTTTTTTTTTTTTTTTTTTTCTGAAGAACGTAAGCCTACCATTTAGCTTCCCATCATAATTTTTTTTTTTAACTATTATTTCCCCAATTTCTGTCCATCTGAACTGTTACCTTCAATGATTGTGTTTAGAACGGTATACTAATATTTTTCGGTATAATTTATTAATTTATAATTTTTAGGGAAATAATTTACTAATCTTTCATTCTCGTAAACATTGGACAAATTGGACAAAATGAAAATTGTTCCAAGCTCTGAAGCTCATTTGAGAAACAAAGATTTTTCAATTTTTGTCCATTTATTTCGCGGATTGTATTTACCGATGATTGCAATTTAATTCTCGTTGAGAGAAAAATATCAAAGACGAATAAAACGGAAAACTGCAACCCTCTTTTCATTTGAGAAAGTTCTAAAGCGACGTTTTGATAACAAAAATTTTAGTATTTCAAAAGCATGCAATCTTATATATAACTGTAACGTGGAGATTTAATTGTAATATTTAAGCTAGAAAAGTAAAATAAGAAGGATTTAATTTCACTAACAGTTCCTGATTTATGGTATTTGTACGACTTTAGCCCTTAAATTATGTTTTTTTTTTTTTTTACAACATGCCCCTCGAACTTATAAATATATTTTATTACTTATCAATTGACCATTATGCATTCAAAAATCATGTTTCGGACAAAAAAATATGATCAAATAACTAGTTACCTTTTTTCTTTCTGTTTTTCTCACTGAATGGCTAAAACAATACCAAAATTTGAGTTTAAAGTCGTATGTACAACGATTGTAACTCGAGAGCTATAAGCTAGTGAACTTAATTAGCCTAAAGTTCAATCCGAACAGAATAAAGGCTTTTATGAAAGTTCACTAATTAATTATACAAAATTCTGTTTATGAAAGTTGAAAGACGAGGTTCTATTGTAGAGATAATAAATTGAATACAGTAGTACTTTATATATCACCAATTCAGTGGGTATTTTTTTTTTTTACTTATGGGTAGGTATCAATTTGGCTAATAAAAATTTAGCATCTATATTTTTTTATTGTAAAAAATAAGAGAGAGAAAGAGCATTAATAATGCACGTCTTTTCATGCACTTTATTATAGTTATTGGATCCCATTAGATGTTGATCCAACAGTTAAAAAAAAAATACGCATTAATGATGCACGTCTTTTCATGCACTTTATTATAGTCATTGGATCCCATTAGATGTTGATCCAACGATTAAAAAAAAAATACTTACCATAGGTAAAGAAAAAAAATACCTCGATTGGCAACCTATATATATATATATATATATCAATAAACCAATAATTTTCAAAGTCTAACTTGGTTCAATATTTTTGGCCTCCTGTATCTCCAATCCCTCTTCCCCAGCCGTACGTACCAACCAAAAATGGCGGAACTCAAACTTGCGACAGCCACCCATGATGAAGACCGTCCACAAATCCTACTGACTGTACGGCCAAGTCCCGCTCTTTTCCCGCCATTGTTCCCTCAGAAGTTCCGAATGCTCAAACCATGGGAATCGGGCCTGCCTCTCCACCAGTTCCTGACCACACATGATGCCGGCCCATCAGTCCGAGCCATGATCATCAACCACGCCACCGCCGTCAACGCCGAGCTACTCCGGCTGCTCCCGGCGCTGGGACTAGTGTTGAGCACCAGCACCGGCGTCAACCAGGTCGACTTGGCCGAGTGCCGCCGCCGAGGGATCTCCGTCGCCAACGCTGGTAGCGCTTACGTCGCCGAAATGGCCGTTGGGTTGTTGATTGATGTGCTTAGGAGAGTTTCGGCTGCTGACCGGTACGTCAGACATGGATTATGGAAAACCAGAGGAGATTTTCCTCTTGCTACTAAGGTACATTCACTTTTTTTTTTTTTTTTTTTTAAATTAGTCTAAAAGAAATTGGTAGAAGTGTAGAGGCGATAACTACGCTGTTTTACTAGTTTTTTTCCACAAAATTATCATAATAGTTATAAGTTACGACTTATTACTTATGGGGTTAGTGCTTTTCTATACCTAATAGATCCACTACTTATGAGTGTTGGACCAATAGGATTTTACCAACTGCCAATTTCTTGGACTCGGATCCTCTGTCGGATTCATCTGTCCATTACTCTGTCCGGCTTGTAATTTTTTGACACGTCATCTTATAGTCTTTTATTTCCCAAACTCTCGTCTTGTAACAAAGAAATGAGCAGTTCCAAAATAAGGAAAAGGAAAAACGTAAATAGAAAAGCGGGCAGAGCGAAACGAATACACCGAACACTTTCTCTCTCTACTTTACTTTTAGGCTTTTAGCTTCCTCTTTTTTTTTTTTTCCTTCCTTTTTTCTTTTTCTTTTTTCTTTTTTCTTTTTTTTCCCCCTTTTTACTTTCTCTCTGTAACAGAGTTCATCATTCCTTTTCTTTTTTTTCATTTTTTTATTTAATTCTCTACACTTTTCTTTATCTTTCTTCCATGGAAATGGATCAATAGAAGTTCCTGTGATTTTTTTTTTATTTTTGCAAAAAAAAAAAAAAAAAAGAACTAAGAGAGAAAAGAAAACATGATTTGCCTCTCGATTCATCAAGAGATTGACAAATATTCTAACCTCTCAATCACAGACATTTCACTCAGCCCTTTTTCTTATCTTATCTCCTTCGTTTAAAGTAATTAATCTATTCAGAACTTTCTCAATCACAGATTTTCTAATTCCTCTATCTTTTTTCCCATTCTGTAACATCCAAACTCACTTTAGAAATCTTCATAATCAAAACCCATTTGAAGTAATTAATCCATTCACAAATTTCTTTTTATGCTTTTATTTAACTCTGAATAGAGATGCATAAATTTTCTCCGGTTTCGTGTCTATGGTACCTCTAATGAACTTTGTTCTTTCCCGTGATGAGAAATTTATAGGTCAAAGGCTGAGACGCCACGGAGACTTGGGACTGCTATGGCTCGGCCAGGGAGTGCGGTGTACCCCATGTGTATTGACTCTCTGGTTTCTGGTTAGGAAGAGAGAGGAGAGAGGAGAGAGACTTGATTGCAGAATTTGAAGGGAAGAGAGAGACAAGAATAAAGATGACAACTTTGTCCTGTTCCTTTTATTTATTACTATTGTTTTGGTCCTAAACATCACATCTCTCCTTTAAAAGACGAAAGTTTGGGAGGTAAAATACTAGATGACGCGTTAAAAAATTATAGATTGGACAGAATAATAGACAGATGAATCCCACAGAGTAATACACAAAATGTGTCTTTGCCAATCCAATTATTGCCACAGAGAATTACTCTCTTAAACTACTTTGTTTTTATAAGAATCTGCTGAAATATTAGATTGTGAAAAAAAATTCTCTTTTTATTACTTTCTGCAACGGAATAATAATATGTTTTCTATTTATTGTTTATTAGAGGGTAATAAGATAATTATAGTATATTATTTTTTCTACTTTTAGGGATTAAAAAATTATTCAATTTCTAAATTTTAAACCAAATCTCTTAAACTTATTTATTTCCAAAAATAATAATAATAATAATAATTGAACGCCTTCAGATCCAAAACTCATTTTCTTTCTCTTTCTTCTTCTTCTTCTTCTTCATTGATATCCTTTGATAAAGATTCTTCTACAAAAGAAATGAAAGACCAGCAATCTTGTTATGGTATATATATATAACCTAAGATTATATTATTTAATTCAGAGTTTGATTTTATGAATTTAGTGTGTATTAAGGAGGATTTTATAATAAATTCTTTGCGAATAGAAAATTATATAGGGAGGGAAAATAGAAGAATTTAGTGCATAATTTAAGGTATATAGGTGAAGTTATTAAATTTAAAAATAATTATTTTAATTAATTTCATTTTAAGATATTACGTCGTACTTCTGTCTGAGTTATAGACAGAATTTAATAGAGGGAGAAATTTTTCCACAGTTGAATAGTTCGGAGGATTTTTATAAAGAGAAATAGTTTATAGACCAAAACTCTGCCTAGACTATAATATGGGGGCAGATATATAATTTGTCCTTTCTTGGTGGTTAAGGTACACTGAACCAATGGTTGTTACTATCATTGTGTAAGCTAATAACAGTACACCTACCTTTCTCTTTTGGTTTTTCACTAGGAAAAGACGTTATAGAAGTAGTGTTGGCGATGCTTTGCAGTACACGTATAGATTTCTTTCAAAATATATATCTGGCCTAATTAATGTGACGGTCCTAACTCCTAACTCGAACTCATGATTTATGCATGGGATATAGCTTTGTCCCTACCAATTGCTCAATGTATATATATATATATATAGTGAAAATTGTTACCAATTTCAAGAATTTTAGCCACAATATTGTTGTATATATGTACATATTATTGTAAATTTTCTCCTTCCAAGTTGTGTAAACTCCATATTGTCAAGTCTTCCATTAAGGATATTTTTTGAACCACATCTCTTTGAAGGCCTTATACTAGTATGTTACACTCTAACCTTTCGATATATACTTTACAAGAAGTCGAATTAACAATAAGGATATTGTTAATTTCATCAGCTGGGAGGAAAGCGGGTTGGAGTTGTCGGATTGGGGAGAATAGGCTCTGAAGTTTCTAGGAGGCTCGGGGCTTTGGCTTCAGTATCTCATGCAACTCGATGAACAAAAAGCCCTCCATCGCATACCCTTTTCATTCCACTATTCGAGAACTTGCAGCAAATAACGATGTTATCATCCTTTGTTGCAGCTTAACCGATCAGACACGCCATATGCTTGACAAGGAAGTTCTATCAGCTTTGGGAAATGAGGGAGCTATTATCAACGTAGGGCGTGGGGCTCTTATAGATGAGAAGGAGCTGGTGAGGAGTTTGGCTCAAGGAGAAATCAGAGGAGGTGGTTTGGATGTGTTTGAGAATATGCCAGATGTTCCTCAAGAGCTCTCTGAATTTGATAGTATTGTTCTATCTCCACATCGTGCGGCATTTACTTCAGAGTCTCTCCAGGACACTGCTGCAATTTTGATTGCGAATTTGGAAGATTTCTTCTCAAACAAGCCCTTAGTAACTCCTTTCACAGATGACTAGCAAGTTTCCTATTTAATTTAATTGCCTGTTTATTTGTTTAAACATCTTTAAGTATTCAAGAAATGGATTCATGAGTCAAATAGAATAAATTTCTCTAAAATAACAATTGGTTAAGTGTTATTGTATAAGTCACTCTGCTTCCTCTTCTTGTTGAGTGAAAACCATCCTTAAGATTGTTGATTGCATAAGTGCTCACTATAGAGAGCACATGATCTAGTTTTGATGTGTTACTTTCATGCATAGGTAGTGGAAAGACGGTGAATGCTTGACATTTTTATGAGCTTGACTGGTTTGGTTGGTTCGGCATGATGGCCTTTGATTCTCATGCTGTATGAGCCTTTAAAATTCAAAATGAATGGGAAAAAGGAGGGATGGTATGGTAGACAAAACAATTATGATATGTTCAAGTTGGATGGTAAACGACAGTGGGTCATGCGGCCAAAATGACTTTTTGTGTTTTGTTTTTTCCCTAAAAATGACATTTTTAAGAATATTAATGACTTCTTAATCATAGGTCAAAATTTTCTTGACAAAAAAACTATTATTTATAATTTTTTTTTGTATTCAAAAAGTTCTTAATTATACGTTAAAATAATTTTAACATTCTTAAAATTATCATTTTTGAAAAATTATATAAAAAAAATCATTTCATATGAAATTAATCTTATCTACGTCTTTTTCTCCTATAAAATGTACTCGAGTTATCACCTAGACTTTTAAGTATAGGCTTATGTGCTAGTTCGAGCCCTTTAAAGGCTAGGAAAGTCCATATAATATTTATAATTTATAAACTTTGGAAATTAGAGTGAGTGTCCTTTTTTCACACTTTTGTTTTTAATAAATATATTTTTTGTTTTTTAATAGTTAATTGATTGAGTATATTATTTTTAGTATATCTACTTACTTATATACTAACTTTAGTTTACTTAAAATAAGCTTAAAATTGGATCATTTTCCTATAACTCCTAAAACCTTCCCCTTTTACCTTCCCCTTTTTATTATTTTTTTTCCCTTTTCCATTCCCGGATTGCAATGAAAGGCATGCCTAATAGGAAATACTCGGTTATGCCTCTTGTCCCATAAGAAATGCATTCCTTTGCCAACTTTGCTTCTTAAAATCACTTATTGCCATTTGATGCGGTATAATCTTGAGTACACTAATGTACGGTATTAGTATTACACTAAAGTGCTACCGTCATTCAAGTGAACAAGCACCACGAAAACTCTTGTCACGTAATATCAAGTTTGAAGGATGCATCAATTTTAAAGAATTTTGGCGGAAAATGTCAGTGATATTGTTTTATGACAAAATAAGTCACATATTGAGTTCAAATATATGTGATTTCATCAGGTCGTTGATATGATTAGGGTGTTATACATGTTGTGGGGAAGTGGAGGCACATTTATGTCTTGCGTAAAGTGTCCGAAGCTTTATAGACATGCTCGCTAATATGTAACAAGTAGAAAAGAAATAAGAAAATAAAAAACATTTTTTTAATTTATTTACGTACTAATTAGTTACATTAAAAAAGTAATCTTAACTGTACTCATTTATTATTTTTTATTCCAGCAATTTTCTTTCCGCGTACCCCTTTTATAGAATAATAAATCATGCACGAGCCATAGATACAACCATCTCTTTCTTGGATCTAACGTGTCATTATTGTACTTAAAATTAGCATGACCACCTGATTCTCATATCTTGTGTATCATAGCTGTGCTTGTACTTTGCACACGTGTGGGATGAAAAAAAGATACTACCCTACTTGAGACAGATAACTAGTTGTATCATACTAAATATAATTCAAAATAAAAAATAAAAAATAAAAGGACAGTAGATTTAACATTCCCTGCACACTAATAATAGTTTCACACAATCGTAAATCGTACCGTTCCAATGTTAGCTTACGGCTCACTTTAAGACTAAGTGTAGTGATCAACAACATTACTCATAACATTAAAAACGTTGTTCGCAAACGTTGGTTTATTTCTTTTCTGAAATTTCATTAATGATTTAACGAAAAAACAAAAAATAAATTTTGTCGTATTAGTTGTGAACTTAATATCAGCACTTGATTGTGGACCCATTATAATCTATATGTTAGAGAATTAGTCAACCCTCAGGTCCTAGTAGTCAAAGTGAAACTACTAGTCGCATAAGGCAGTAATCAATCCATCACATCGAAAAAAAAAAAAAAAAAAAGAAAAAGAAAAAAAAATCAGAACTAGTACTACTACCAAAAGAAAAGATCAAGATCGCAACTTCTCCGATTCCCATTCCCGGAGCTAGAGTAACCGCGGAAGTTGAAGTTGACCTTGCCAATAGCGAACATCACCGACCGGAAGTTCTACTGATTGACCGGCAGATGATGGCGAGGGATATCTGTCGTCAGCCAGGTCGAGTTGGCCGAGTGCCGGCGCCGAGGGATCTCCGTCGCCAGCCAATATTGGGAACGCTTACTCGGAAGACGTCGCCGATGTGGCCATTGGGTTGTTGATCGATGTTCTCAGGAAAGTAGTTTCCGCCGCAGATCGGTATGTCAATGTCAGACATGGATTCTGGAAAACCAATGGCGACTTTCCTCTCTATTGCTTTTAAGGTACATTTTTCAATTTCATAATGAAAAACATAGTGATAGTGGCAATATTAATGGACCTACTAAAATTGCATGGGGGGCTTATTATTATTAATATTATTATTCGGAATGAGAAAAAGGATTTTCATACTATTAAGGGAACACAGATTGAAGTGATATCACAAGAATGCTATTTTGCAAAATAGACTTTTTAGAGTAACATAAACAGAAACAAAAAAACAAATAAGAAAAGAAAAAAAAAAAAAGAAGGGACTCAACATAATAGTTCTGTCATAAAGAAATCATCAGGAACATGGCATATAGAATAGAACACAGATTAGGAACTTGTCAAAGCAAAATCACAAATCCAATACATATTGACCAATGATAAGGAGTCTTTGATCTCATTTTGAATATCTCAAATCAATTAATGTCTTCCCAGCCTGAAGTTTTATCCTTAATTTGAGCTGCAAAAATTGCTCTTGGCATTCTTTTCCCTCTTTATTGCGAAACGTAGTTACCTGCCATACAAACGGTGCGCACAAATTCCTCCATTGAACAATCTAGGAAACAAATTCAATGAATAGCAATATCTTTATATAGTTAGCCATCAAAGAAGTCAAGGTAACAATCTTGATTGTAATTTCAGCTGGGAGGCAAGTGGATTGGGATTATGGGATTGGGGAGAATAGGCTCTGAATGTGCTAAAAGACTTGAGGCTTTTGGCTGCATTGTCTCGTACAACTCAAGGAACAAAAAGCCCTCCATCTTGTACCCTTTTTATTCCACTGTCCGAGAACTTGCAGCAAACAGCGATGCTATCATCTTATGTTGTGGAATAAACGATTCGACACGATACATGGTAAACAAAGAAGTTCTGGTGAAGTGTTTGGTTCGAGGTGAAATAAGAGATGCTGGTTTGGATGTGTTAGAGAATGCGCCGGATGTTCCTCAAGAACTCTGCTCTGATTAAAATTACTCTGCAGCAAATTGCATAAGAGCTGTCTATTGAGAAAGAGCGCAGAGTCCAGTCAATATATTGTCATGCATAGTTATTAGGTACTGGAAATATGGTGAATGCTTGAGATTTTTCTGAGCTGGAATGATTTGGTGGTTTTGGCAATGATGGTCATCAATTTCTCAGGTTATATGAGCCTTACAAATGAATTGGAAGGGTGAGAATTGAAAAAGAAGTGGATCGGGGCTTATTAGTTATGATAGTAGTTATAGTGGTAAACAAAACCATCATCATGATCATAGGTTCAAGGAGGATGATAAATGACAGTTTGTCATGCGGGGTCTCAAAAGGGCAGCAACATTATTGATGTCGTTTCTGCATAATGCCAAAATCAGCTCCAGCTGTCAGCTGTGCAATTTACCTTTTAGTAATGATCATTGACGAGTGAGTCGAGATAAAGCCCTTTCAAGGCTAGGAAGGCCGAATAGAGCTCCCGGTCCATATCCTATATAGTAAGGATTAAGTCTCTCGCCCCATGGTTAAAGCACTCATAACCACTGTTTATTCTGCTTGGAAGTACAATTTACGACTTGATGCGGCATAATCTTGAGTGGACTTGGACCCAAATCTAGCTCATTACACATTAGGTGCTCCACGTATCCAAGTGATAGGCAGTCATAGAAGCCAAGCATTAGCTTGAAAGATGCTTGAGCTTTCAAATTGTGCTAAAAGAACAGTGTTACTATTGTATGACTGAGTCACATACGATGATTATTATGTTCTAATGCGATTGACCAATCATTTATCATCACCATCTATGAGCAAGGGCTTTTTCTTTTGTTTTGTTAGCAAAGTTAGTAAGTGTGAACTAATTTCTGTTAGAAATAAACTTTTTTGTTACCTATTGGGCTATAGTTTAGCTATTTAGGCCTGTGTTGTGAGTTGGATTGTTTTGGTGTGTGTGTCTAATAACTTATAGTTTAATATCCAAGTTTCTAGAATATTTTTGTATTTGCTAGATTATTTTTATATTTGCTAGATTGTATAATTAATTAAGTGGTTGGAGGTTACATAGAGCATCTAGAATCATCTTTGGAGTAGCATAAATAGAGTGCTCCTCCCCCCATTTTGTATCAAGCAAAAGAGAAACAATTCAACTAGTAATACAAGTTCTTCTCTTCCACTAAAATTCTCTCTAGCCATTCTAGCCTTAAAAATCTCCTATTTCTAACAAAGTGGTATCAGAGCGAGATTGTGAGTTCTCTTGAAATTCTAAGTATGCTCTGTGGTTGTAGCTTTGACTGATCTTCCACATCAGAAAAAAATTCTTGAGATTGAAAGTGTTAGCTATTTGTTCTAAACATACTACTATTACATATCAAATCGAAGAGCTCGACGAGATGAATACGCGTCTGTGAAAATCAGCACAATCGGAGTTCGAACGAGTCTGCATGAGTCATCGAACATTTGCTGCCACAGACTAAGTCAACTCACTGAGTTGGGCCGAGTCAAGGCCGTTTGACCGAGCCATCAGAGTCGTTGACCGTGCCGTTGATCAACCTGTTGACCATTGACTAAATATTGACTTTGACCATTGACTTTGACCAAGTCGATATACAAGTCAATCTTAAGGTTTTTCGATGTTTCGGATCTATCCGTGTAGTTGAAATTTCCAAAAACTTACTCTGTTAAGAGTTATGACTACCGACAGTTTAGCATCTCTTCAAGTTCTACCACTTCAAGGCAGCAACTTTGATAATTGGACTATCAAAATGAAATTCCTCCTTGAAGGACATGATATTTAGGAAGTAATAAAGAAAGGCTACGAAGAGCCAAGAGATGAGACAACACTATCCTCAACATAGAAGGATAGTTTAAAAGATTCAAGAAAGAAAGACAAAAAAGCTTTCTTCCTCATCTATCAAGCCTTAGATGACGATGGATTTGAGAAAATCTCAAGTACAACATTTGCCAAGAAAGTATAGGAGAAATTCAAATCTCATATAAGGGAGAAGAAAAAGTTAAAAAAGTTCGCCTTCAAACTCTAAGAAGAGAGTTTGATTTGCTACACATGACAGAGAATGAATCAGTCTCTGACTACTTTTCTAGAGTTCTAACCATTTCCAATCAAATAAAGAGAAATGATGAGAAACTAGAAAATGTTGCGATCATGGAAAATATTCTTCGATCGTTAGATCCAAAATTCGAGAATATTGTTACTATCATTAAAGAAACCAGAGACTTAGGAGCTGTGATGATAGAACCACTCTTAGGTTCCTTGCAAGCCCACGAAGAAAAGAAAAAGAAGATACAAAATTTCAATGAGCAGCTCCTTAAGGCTCAACTTTAAGAGAAAGAAGAAGATTCCGGCAATGAAAAAGGACGTGGAAGAGGTCGTGGCCAAGGAAGATATCACAGACATAGAAGAGGAGGAAGAGAATGCTTCAATGACAATTATGAAAATGAAGATAGACGAGAAAGTTTGACAAGAAGTCATGGAAGAGGTAACCTACGGTGTTGGCATGACAAGTTCTATATCAAGTATCACAATTGTCAGAGATATGGTCATTATGCTTCCGAATGTAGAGCTCCAAAGAAGGTGCAAGAAAGAGTCAACTATGCCGAAGATAAAAGACAAGAGGAAGATATGTTATTGTTAGTATGCAAGGAGACCAATGAGTACCAAGAAAATATATGGTATCTTGACACCAGAGCAAGCAATCATATGTGTAGAAGAAGAGATATGCTCGTAGAGCTTGACGAGTCAGTGACTGGGAATGTTTTATTTGGAGATGATTCCAAGGCAGCAGTAAAGAGCAAAGGTAAAATTCTCATACGCTTGAGAAATAGAGAACATCAGTTTATTCTAAACGTTTACTACGTACCTAACATGAAGAATAATATCTTGAGTCTTGGCCAACTCTTAGAGAAAGGCTATGATATTCACATAAAAGAAAATAGTCTTTTTTTAAGAGATAATAGAAACAAGTTAATCACCAAAGTACCAATGACAAGAAATATAATATTATTGTTACACATTCAAAATAACATAGTAAAATGTCTAAAGGTTTGCTATAAAAATTCATCATGTCTTTGGCACCTAAGGTTTGGACATCTCAATTTTGATGGCCTAGAATTACTAGTAAAGAAGGAGATGGTTCCAAGTCTACCCTTTATCAGTCAACTAGACCAATTATGTGAAGGATGCTTATTGGAAAAGCAATTCAGAAGAAGTTTTCCAAGAGAATCGAGTTCCCGAGCCCATAAACTGCTTGAGCTCATACATACCGATGTGGGTAGTCCAATAAGACTAAGCTCTCTCAGTAAGAGTAACTATTTTCTCCTCTTTATCGATGATTTTTCAAGAAAGACTCGAGTGTCTTTCTTGAAGGAGAAATTAGAAGTGTTCGAAAAATTCAAGAAGTTCAAGGCACTTGTTGAAAAAGAAAGTGGTCGAAGTATCAAGACAATGAGATCTGATAGAGTAGGAGAATTCATATCCTACGAGTTTCAAAAGTATTATGAAGACAATGACATCCTCCATCCTTTAACAGTACCAAGATCTCCCTAACAGAATGGTATCACAGAAAGAAAGAATAGAACAATCTTAGACACAGTCAGAAGCATGCTTAAGAGCAAAGAAATGCCAAATGAATTTTAGGCTGAAGCTGTAGCTTGTGCAATTTACCTGTTAAATCAATTTCCAATAAGAAGAGTACGGGAGAAGATGCCACAAGAAGCTTAGAGCGGAAGAAAGCTTGGAATCTCTCACCTAAAAGTGTTTGGAAATATAGCTTATACTCACGTGCCTGATGAAAAAAGAACCAAACTCGACGATAAAAGTGAAAAGTTTGTCTTCATCGGCTACAACTCTAACTCAAAAGGCTACAAGCTCTATAATCCAAGCAATAGCAAGACTATTATTAGTCACGATGTGGAGTTTGATGAAGAAAGCACCTGGGAATGACACACATAAAAGGAAGATTATGACTTCCTACCATACATTGAAGAAGAAAACGAGCAACGAAGAATGGAGCAAGTAAAAGAAGAACTGCAAGAGCCTATTACCTCACCTACTTCACTAATGGCAAAAACTCATCAAGAAACGATACTAGGATCGTCTTCAAGCAGTAGTTCAAGTGAAAGCGAGCAACGAAGAATGGAGCAAGTAAGAAAAGAACTGCAAGAGCCTATTACCTCACTTACTTCACTAATGGCAAGCACTCATCAAGAAACAATACTAGGATCGTCTTCAAGCAGCAGTTCAAGTAAAAGGATACCAAGATTAAGGAGCTTATAAGAGATATATGAGGCGACTGAGAATCAAAATGACTTGACTCTCTTTTGCCTCCTTGCTAATTGTGAACCATTAACTTTGATGAAACTACATAAAGTAAAGAGTGGCAAGATGCGATGGATGAAGAAATAAAAGTGATCACAAAGAATGATATATGGGAGCTTGCTATACTTCCAAAAAAGCATAAAGCAATCGGCATAAAATGGTTTTACAAGGCTAAAAAGAATACTAAAAGAGAAGTGGAGAGATATAAGGCAAGATTGGTCGTGAAGGGATACAGTCAAAGACCAGCATAGACTATGATGAAGTATTTGCTCCTATCGCCCGTCTAGAAATGGTACAATTGATCATCTCATTGGCTGCTCAAAATAAATGAAAAATTCATCAAATGGATGTCAAGTCTGCTTTCTTAAATGGAGTCCTTAAAGAGGAAGCCTATATAGAGAAACCATATGGGTAAAAGATTAAGGGACAAAAAGATAAGGTCCTAAAGTTGAAGAAGACTCTTTACCGATTAAAGCAAGCATCAAGAGCATGGAATAACCGCATCAATAAGTACTTATAAGATAACAACTTCATTAAATATCCTTATGAGCATACGTTATACATCAAAGTAAAAGATGGAGATATCTTGATCGTGTGTCTCTACGTCGATGATCTGATCTTCATGGGGAGTAATCCATCCATGTTCGAAGAGTTTAAGAAAGCAATGACAAAAGAGTTCGAAATGACTGACATCGGACTCATGTGTTACTATCTTGGCATAGAATTGAAACAAGAAGAAGATAGAATTTTCATTTCACAAGAAGGCTATGCTAAGAAGATCATCAAGAAGTTCAAGATGAATGATTGTAAGGCTGTTAATATACCGATCGAATGTGGAGTCAAGCTATCTGACTTGCCCAAAACCTGACATTCTCTATGCTGTAGGCCTGGTCAGTCGTTATATGGAATCTCCAATAATTACTCATTTGAAAGTTGCAAAAAGAATCCTTCGATATATTAAAAGTACAACTAACTTTAGCTTACGATATTCATCATCTAATAACTATAATCTTGTGGGTTATAGTGACAGTGATTAGAGTGGAGACTTAGATGATCGAAAGAGTACAAGTGTTTCTATATTCTTCATGAGAGACACTACTTTCACATAGATATCTAAGAAGTAACTAATCATCATACTTTCAAGTCGTGAAGCAGAGTATGTTGCAGTTACATTATGTATCTATCATGTGATTTGGCTAAGAAATTTGTTGAAGAAACTATTTGCATTCTGCAGAATGAACCCACTGAGATCTATATTGACAATAAATCAGCAATTACTTTAGCAAAGAATCACGTCTTTCATAATAGAAGCAAATACATCGATACTCGCTACCATTATATAAGGGGATATGTCACAAGAAAGAATGTGCAATTGAAGTATGTGAATATTCAAGACCAGATGACAAATATTTTCACCAATACCACTCAAGTATGAAGATTTTCTTAAGTTAAGAAATTTACTAGGTGTCACAAATCAAGTTTAAGAAGGGTGTTAGAAATGAACTTTTTTGTGACCCATTGGGCCATAGTTTAGCTACTTGGGCTTGTGTTGTGAGTTAGACTTGTTTTAATGCCCATAGTTTAATATCCAAGTTTCTAGAGTATTCTTGTATTTACTAGATTATTTTTGTATTTATTAGATTGTATAATTAATTAGGTGATTGGAGATTACATATAGCATCTAGAATCATTCTTGGAGTAGTATAAATAAAGTGCTCCTCCTCTCATTTTGTGTTAAACAAAATATAAATAATTCAAATAGTAATACAAGTTCTTTTCTTCTATCAAAATTCTTTCTCAAAATTCTCTCTAGTTTCTTCTTTAATTTTTCTAGTTTTTAAAATCTCCTATTTCTAACAATTTTAACGTCTGACCGTTAAATAGTGAAAACAGGCCCCTGATGCAGGACTTGTACCAACAGAATTCTCCGTATTATACAAACAGTATTCATGTACTTGGAGTTCAAGTGCACCACTCACGATTCTAAATTCTACTTTTAGGTCTAGATTAGTCTGACAAGAATGACCAAATATTCTCCAGTAATGAAAGGTGTAATCTAAAACAGTTGCGGTTTCCTAACTAATTGGCCGACATATACAAGATAAGAGCTCATCAAAGTGGAACAATTAATCACAACACAAACACAAATCAATCGTATTGACCAAAAAGAATCTCTTCAGGGAGTACCCAAAAAAAAAAAAAAAAATCGAAAGGTATCCAAGACTGGCAACTTGGAGTTGTTTGACTTGAGAGAGTAATTTTTGCGAGGAATTTCATGAAAAAAAGGAAATTAGACGATCAAACCATCAATCAATATCAGGCCTAGCCATAAGGCACTAGGAAACTTTTGAGTTAGCTTAATAAGAGAGGAATATGCCGATAATTGAAAGACGGTACCAATATTTACATTTTCTTTCCAATTTTGGTGCTCATGTTGATATATAAAACTAAAAATAGTCTTGTGCAATAATCTGTAAGTCGTATAGTTGGCACATGTATGTGCACGGTTAAAAATCTATCAGCAAAATAATAATAATAATAATAATTAGTCATTTTGTTCTCTAACTTTACTCTCAGTTTAAATTTGTCTCCTCATTTTATTTCAGTAATCAAGTGCCCTCTATGTGATAATGTTATTTTTATTTTTTCTCCCAACACTAACATTTTTAGAAGATGCTCAATGTATAAAGGCCAAATGGTTCTTTTTATTTTAAAGACTTAAAATAAATGTTTGTATTTTTTTTATTGGGACATTTCTAAATGGTTAGTCGTTAATTTAAATAAATGAAAATTAATGAAAAGAAATAATATAGAACTTTTGACATGATTAAATATATATTTTTTTTAAAAAAGTAAAAAAGATGCATAGTATAGTAATTTTTGTATTCATTCATTAGCATATGAAATATCTTTAGAAGTCATGTCCTTAAAAGTACATATATGATAAGTACATAGTATCGTACGCAAAAAACTCTATAATTGAAATGATTATTTGGTTCTCGTACATTAACAATCTTCTAATGGTTTGGTGTTAGGAGCAAAAGAGAAACCTTATTGTTATTTAGGAGCACTTAAATACAAAAATTAAAATTGAGAAAGCAAATTCATATTAAGAGGAAACTAAGTGATCGAAATGACTAATTGTTAAGAAATAAGAAATAAAAAAGGGTTAAAATCAATGATAACGATCCCAACGGATAATACATTATTAGTTTTGCTTATTTTTCCAATTAATGAGTTTGGACTTAAAGTAAAACATCAAACTGAAAAAAAAATTAGAGCTATGATGCATGCCCCAATTACTATATGAGATATATATATATATATATATATATATGGCTCTATTTATAGCTCTTTTTTTTCTCTTCACACTTATTTTTTAATTAATTTTTTATATACAAAAAGGCCCTTATATAAAATGACATAAATACATACTTAAAGTATTTAAGTTACAACCTTATTTTCTTATTACACCCAAAGATATTCCGTTAAACGCTAATTCAACTTTATACAATCAAATCCAATCACAAAATTGCAAATCTTAAAATTAATTTGGGCAATAGCATCTAGTATTTCTCATTGGTAATACAATTATAAATTGATTGAATGCTTTTG
Source organism: Parasponia andersonii (assembly GCA_002914805.1). Classification (NCBI taxonomy): domain Eukaryota; kingdom Viridiplantae; phylum Streptophyta; class Magnoliopsida; order Rosales; family Cannabaceae; genus Trema; species Trema andersonii. The sequence continues at coordinate 47,175 of JXTB01000532.1, read as the reverse complement.
CTTTTCCTTCGCTTTGCTACCGAAGTCTTATTATCACCAACTAAAAGTCTAGAACTTGGTATCCATAGATTAATAAGGTTTAATTTTATTGTTTTTTTAAGACTTTATCTTTAATTATAGTTATAAAAAACTAAAAAGATGTTTTAATCTTCATTAAACATGTAAATAGTATATAACTGTGCAATAATATAATATTCATATTTGATAATTAATATGTTAGAATGTCAATTTTATTATTGTTCCTCGTCAAAATTAGTTTAATAGGTGAAAAAAATTCCTTATATGAGACAATAAATAGATTAAAATCATAAAGAAGAAATTATAGGGAAGAATCCAGCAAAAAAAAAAAAAAAGTAAAAGGAAGAAACCAAAGGGTGGTTTTCAAAATAATAAGCAAGAAATTATTATATGGGTGGGAAAAGAAAATTTTAATAATGGATATTTTTGGAATTAAAAAAAATTAAGAGACGTGGGAAGAGAAAATAATAAGATTTTAAAATTTATTGAGAGGTATCCTTAGAGAAGCGGTGGGGAGAAAAAAAAATAGGGTAGCTCGACATATTTGTAGGTATATATATATATATATATATATGGGCACCAATCCAATAGATATTTTTTTTCTTTACCTATGGGTCCTATAGGTATTTTTTTTTAGCCATTAGATCACCATCTAATCGTGATCCAATAGCTATAATAAAGTGCATAAAAAGACGTGCATCATTAATACTCTTTCTCTCTCTTATTTTTTACAATAAAAAAATATACATGCTAAATTTTCATTGGCTAAATTGATACCTATGCTTAGGTAAAAAAAAAAATATACCTACTGGATTGGTGCCCTATATATATATATATATATATATATATATATATATATATATATATATATATATATATATATATATATAGGTTGCCAATTCAATAGGTATTTTTTTTTACTTATGGGTAAGTATTTTTTTTAGTCGTTAGATCACCATCTAATGGTGATCCAATAGTTATAATGAAATATATGAAAAGACGTGCATCATTAATGCTCTTTCTCTCTTAATTTTTACAATAAAAAAATATGCATATTAAATTTTTATTGGTCAAATTGATACTTATGCATGAGTAAAAAAAAAAATACCTACTGGATTGATGCCATATATATATATATATTTATATTTGAGAGAAAGGTGTGTTTATATATTAGAAGAGCAAAATTCGTTGGCATTATAAAGCGACGAAGAAAGTAGAAAATGATCTTTAATAAAAAAATATCGTGACTGAAGTGAATAGTGATTATTTTTCTTTAAAAAGAAAAGGATTCCGATTAGAAGGACATTTATTATATAATCTTGTTGAGTAATACTACGGATTACGAAAAATTTATACTAAATGAAAGTGATATTTATTTCAACCATTTCTTTTTTGAGAATAAAATTATTCTGTTAAAATTTATATAACCGAAAATGACGTCGGTAAGTTTTTTTTATAAAATTTTGGTATCCTCGTATTTACCCAATCCGGTTTGGTTATGACTGTTTATTATGAACTACGTGGAAACCGCTTGTAAATGTTAAAGTTTCTTATTTGTTTTTGTTCTTTCTTTTTTCCCCCCCCCCCCCCCGGAAATGCGTAAATATTATCTTTCGCCTCCTTGCTCTGTTATGCTTTACTAGAATGTACAATATGTGCATGCCAGTATTTCCAAAAATGACAAATTAGGACTTTTTTTTCCATAGTAAAGAAAATTAAAAGAACTCTTAGAGACTTCAAGAAAATTAAAAAAATATATAAAATAAAAAACTCTTAAAGAATTTTCTATAAGTATAATACATATTATATTGAACCTTAATATTTAATTATATTATATGATGTGGCTTTGTTGAAAGCTAAAGTGCAACAAATGCTTGCCAAGCATGAGGATTTTTGTTGGTTGATGGAGACTCAGAATGATATAGATCGTGATTAAACTATAATAATTTATCTTTAGTCAAAAAAATCATTAATATTTGTTTTCATTTGCCAAAAAAAAGGGCCACTGAGACGGTTAGAATTTAATATCTATTATTATTCGACGATACGCCTTTTTACCACTAAGCTATCAACAGGTTCGATAGTGACTCAAAAAAGAAGTCAGAGCCGTACATCTAGGCCTAGTATGATATTCGATAAATTTGTAAGGAAAAAAGAACATTGCAATTTGCTTCCTGGATTTTGCTTTGTTGTGTTTCTATAATAGTAATTGGCATGCCAATATTAATTAATTAATTTTATGGTTTGTACATTTTCTCCATTTAATAATTTTACCAATATCCGTTATGAGTCTTTTTCATGTATACGAGTATATATCTTATATTTTATACTGGCAAAACTGCCTCTGTATCAATGGACGAAACCTATCTCTTTCCGGCAAAAGCAGACAACCTTTGCCATGTCGGATGAAAATGAAACGTGGATCTTCTACTGGCTCTTCTGCATTGCTGGCTCATGTGAGAGATTAAGCAATTCCTGTATATACATAACTATTTGTAAAACATTGTGTAATAATTTAGAAGTAATCTTGTACTTTGATGTTATGGTCCAAAACAGAGTGAATTAATATGATGCATGAATAAAGAAAACCGATTTTATATATATATATATATATATATATATAATTTGAATGTAACCACGTCAACTTCTAATAAACCGATTTTATTTATTTATAAGTATTAAAATAAAAATTTAGTATATATATTTTTTTATTATAAAAAGTAAAAGAGAGAAAGAGTATTAATGATGCACGTCTTTTTATGTATTTTATTATAATTATTGGATCACATGATTCAACGGCTAAAAAAAAATACCTATTGGATTGACAACATATATATATATATATAGTACCAATTTAGTAGGTATTTTTTTTTTTAACTTATGCATAAGTATTAATTTGGCCAATGAAAATTTAGCATGTATATTTTTTTATTGTAAAAAATAAAAAGAGAGAAAGAGCATTAATGATGTACGTCTTTTTATACACTTCATTATAGTCATTAGATCACCGTTAGATAATGATATACGGCTAAAAAAGAAATACTTACCCACTTTTTTTTGGGTTCTGCCTTTATGGGTTCGTTGTTCTCATTGCAATTTAACATTATATGACTAAATAAAATAATCAACTTTGAAGGATATGTGACATAATCTAGTCTAGCCACTAGAGTCACTCATCCACTCGTATATGTGAACGCAACTGTCTTGGTTACCCTCTTGACTAAAGAAGAAGTTCGTACAATTTATACTCTGTTTCTTATTTAAAAAAATGTATAATTTGTTCACTATATTATATATAAAGTGTAATTCTCTGTTAGGATATAATTTAAAAAATTATCAAATACCTGTCTGTCAGTTTTTTTTTTTTTTTAACAATCCTTTTTATTATTTTATAACGTTCATATATGAACACCATCGATGAGACACACATGTTATATATTAATTACTTAAGCTTAATTTATGTGAAACTCGAGTAGGATAAAAAGGAAATTTGGTGGAGTGAAATTGGAGACCTGTGTCTCTGTGTGGGCGAGATAGACGTCCGAATTTCCGAAACAATCAAAACAAATCATTAGATAATGTTTCAAAACTGGGCCGGGTGTTTTTAAGAAATTTACTTATGGATTGTAACTTATGGATTGTAAATTTATGTTACTATGTTAATTAAATGTAACAAGTCATGTACTATATACTAATACTATAGTGGTAAATGTTCAGTATTTCAAAAGTTTACAGCAATATGGTGCAAGTTGATTTGTTATGTTATAATCGGAAAAGATTAGAAAAAGGAATTATAACAACACGAAATCCACAATAACTTTTAACAAAAAGTTTGTAATAAATTATTATATGGCGAAACGAAAATACACGTGCATGGAATTTGTAGAATCCATGAATTTAGATTATATATACAAGATTAGCTCTTTGGTGAAAAAGAGTGTTTATTAGATATTAGGTTAGGAATTCAGCGGTGAAACAGAGTGTTTATTAAATATAAGGTTAGGAGACTTATTTTTATTTATTTATAGTAAATAGAATTTATTAGTTAAATTCTACTTTTATTAAAAAAAGAAATTATATATATACGGCTTAATTAATTTCTTGGGCTTTGGATTCAAAGTTTTCTTTTCACTCTTCAAAGCTACTGCTTGGAATATCGGCTGATCAGTAGGGGAAAAAAAAACAGAAAGTAGTCAAGAGAACAAATACAGAATTTGGCTGGTCAGCACAATAACATCGATCACAACAGACCATACAGGTAGATTTTTTAGCCCATAAATAAACCATGTATAATATAATCACTCCAAATTAGTTATAATTATCATTTATACATTTTTAAATTTCATTTACACGAGTCTCTCCATAAATTAATGTGACAACAATTTTAATCAGCCTCTCTGGCTTTTTTGCCACTTTTTCATTCCACTCACTTTNGGAACGGAGAAATGTATTTTTTAAAATTATCAGTTGACTTTGTTGGAAATGATCCACTGAGTGAAGGCATTGAGGGTTTTCATGTCTGCCCTGTAATGTTTCTGCGTGAATTCTAGGAGAGAAGACCACGTGAAGTCCGGGTACAACCTTGGACTGTTGGGACCCACCAAACTTGTTGGTGGAATTACCAATTTGTCCATCTTTGGGGACAGGAAGAAAGCTAGAGATCTTCTCACGGTTCTGTTGTTTACTACTGCTCTATGCAGGCAACTCTTGTAAATCCCGTTTGATAGAGCCTGCAATTAATATAAATATAACCAAATTAATCACGTTATATGTATAATTTAATCCATGGATTGATTCAATTTCTTTATCTAAGTATTCTAAGCCAATGTATTTTCGGCCCTGAAAAAGAAATATCAACATTGCATTTTAGCATTATTCCGATTCTCTCAACGATGTAAAAATTCTATTCAATTCATGGAATAACTGCTAAATTAATGACACGGAAACAGAATAAAAAGAAATGGTAAAGAGCACAACATGATATCAAATTCTTAAAAATTGTCTAGTCATCTATTTGTTAGACTATTAATGTGTCTGTTTATACTTTCATTATAAGAAAGAGTGCCAAAAGTACACAAATTTAAAAGTATGGTGTTATGCGCTAGGTGTTTTTTAGTATTTTCTTTTATTATTATTATTTAACTTTGAGTGCTTTTCATCTTAATTAATAATCAGATTCAAACTAATACATTAATTTGACCAAACAGAGACCAAATTTTCAGGAGGAAATAAAAAAAAGAAAAAGCTCATAGAGAAGAAAGTAAGTTACCATGAAAGTGTCACCAATGTTAACAACGAAAGCATCTGGATTAGGAATAATGGCATGCCATTTATTGTCTACAAAGACTTCAAGGCCACCAACTTGATCTTGGTGAAGGATCGTCAAAGAAGTGGGATCACAGTGAGGCCCGGTCCCCAGTGTTAGATCTGGTTTTTGGCAAATTGGGTAATAATTTAATCTCATTATTGAATCATTTCCTTGGAAATATTCTCTGAAATACTCTCGGCCAACTCCTAAGCTCATTCCCAATAGTTCCATGATCCCTAGTGAGATCTGGTTCATGGCTTCACAGTATTCTTGGTAAACCTTCCTAAAGGACACAGTAAACATAAAAATTGAGTCCACATTATATGAGAGTATTCTTTAATCTGAAACTCATAGGAAATTTTACCCCAAGTAAAAGGAAAAAAAAAAATCTTACATATGCGCATGTGTTTGGACCGTCACACCTTTTCATATTTGCATACTATATGATTTTTATATTTATGATATTCTGTTAGATTTATATACTATTTGATTTTGATATATGATTCTGATATAGTTTGAGGTTGAAAAAAGCGCAAGCCTTATGAACTTATACTCTCTCTTTTTTTTTTTATTTCCTAAAATGTTAACATAGTGAAGTTTGGTCAATAATATCATGTGGTGACATAATAGCAAGAAAATTAAACAGCTGTAGTGTTTCTTACCCAAATTGTCTGAAATCTTCACCCATTAATCCAACAAAGTAATCCTCAACAATGCTCGGAAACTGTTCCTCGGCGGAGAATCGGAAAGAGAGTGTTTCCTTCCAAGGGAGTTTGGAGGAGAACCTGCCTGTGAAACTGCTAGCGTATCCACAGTGTTCACCAGTCTTTCTCTGAGCTCTCTGTTTATCCTGGAGCCGCATTTCGAAGAAGTAGTCCACGTACTCGTTTGCCCTTTTGATGAGCTCGGAATCGATCCCATGGTTGACAACAAGGAAGAATCCGTGTTTTTTGCATGCCTCATTGACAAGTTTTGATGCCTTGGACATTGCCAAGTCATCTCCATTGAAAAAGGCATTCAAATCAATGGGGGGAATCACAAGTTCGGGTGGTCCTGATGAGCATGGCCTTTCATGGTCTGGCCAAATGAATTCTTGGGGTATGTTTGGTTGGTGTTGAAGAACCGAAGCGTCGAAAATCAATGGGTTCTTCTCTTCATTTTCAGTTCTAGTACTTCTACTGAATGGTGAAGAAGGCTTAGGAGGAGCGATGGTTGGCATGTTTAACATGTAATTGTACAAAAATTACTACTTTGGCTTTTGGAAAATTTGGGAGTTATTGAACTAGTACTAGTGTTTTTTGGTGGTCTTAGGAGAGGGTATATGAGAAGGGATATCAAAATTTTGTGTGTTGATAAGGAGTTGGGGCAGGGGATATATGAGAGTTTAATAAAGAAGAGGAGCTACAGAATAGTTGGGAGGGAGGGTGGGGAGAGAAAGATCCAAGGGCTTTTTCATTGGGGAGGTCGGTATACAAATATGGGAATCTAATTGTTTTTTTACTGTTGCGTCATTCCTCTAAGTCTAGCAATGTCTCTGGTGTTGGTCTTTTTATTTTGTCCCCTATGTATATGCTAGCTTAATTCACTTGCTATATATAACAAGGCAATAGACCATATATACAACAGAAATCACTTATATCCAAATCTCCTCTTTTTTTTTTATTAAAAAAAAAAAAAAGAAAAGAAGAAGTGACAGAACCTTTTTCATATAAATGGGTATAAGCAGTTATTGAATATTATATTGTTTTCAACATTTAATACAGAGTTTAAAAGCGGGTCTAAGAGGAAGAAGGTTCTACTCCTCGGATGCCAATTGCCACCAACCAAAATCTCCAAAGATATGTTGGCTCTATTGCACCTAGTTGGTACATATTTCTTTAATTCCTTCCCATAATATTGTCATAATTGAATGAAGAATTCTCAAGTAGGATAAAATTAAAATCGAGACTAAACATACGTAAATTTATGTATATTTAATCCTCAGATAGGATAGCATTAAACCTAGACTCTGCATCTTAATGAACCTTTAGTTTTCAAAAAATTAAATTCTGTCAAATTCACATACTATTTGATTATATATACATATATATATTTATTTATTTATTTATAGAAGAAGTACGTACAAGTAGGGTATGGACCACAAAACTCTTTGTACATATATGTATATATATATACGTGTCTGTGTTACACACTGCTTAACCAATATTAATCAATTCAAGCTAGCCAGATCTTGCTGCATTAATAAAAACAAAATACATGGGAAAGACACTTTTATATTGAGGGCCATTTTCATAAGGAGGCATACCACTGGTTGGGGTGGCATCTATGCCAGCTCCCTTCACTTAAAAGGACATGATAAGCATTCCTATTCTCCGAGTCCCACTGGCCTTTTTGTGGGGTGGGACTGGGAGCCGCCCTTCCAAGTTATATTGCAATGTTTTTGTTGGGAAGGAACGAAGAGAAAATAGTTTATTAATTTTTGTCCAAATACGTGTAATTAAGGGTACCAAGGGATGAGAGATGTGTGTGTGAGTTTGGAAGAGTCAGATGTTCAAATTTTGGTAGAGAGTGTGTGTGTTATTTTCTTTTAAATTTGTAGTAAGTGATGGTCATTAGTTAAGTTCCACTTAAAAAAAAAAAAAAAAAAAAGGGTGCCAAGGGCTAAAAGGGAGAACATAAGAAGTGTATTTTGAGAATGTCGTAGATTTTGGAAAGATCATTATTTAGTTTCGCATTGATTCTGTATCAATCACTTTCGAAAATATAAACTCTTGCATGTGTTTTTGAAATTATTGTACAATTTCAGGATACCTAACTTTCATATTATTTCCTTAAATAAGATTGTGTAAAAATCATTATAAGCACTCTAGAATCAATCTCAAACTAGCTTTCCAATTTATATTCTTGACAAAAGTCAATATCTTAACCACAAAAATAAAATAGAAAGAAACCAGAGAGATCATATGTGGTATTGAGGCAGGATATTCTTTATGGTGTTTGAAATTGAATAGTCCATATAATAGAACCCAATATAGGGTCGGAACGGGGATAGATTCTACTTTCTAGAGGGGCTGAACATATTAGAACTTTTTTTTTTTGTGGGGGAGGGGGGTGTGTGGTTTTGGAATGGTTTAGGGAGACTAATATGAAATCTGGTGCTAAACAGGCCTCATAATATTAGCATCTTATTATTATTCGTGCAGTCTATCATTAACTTTATGAATAGCCCAAAACGACTAATTTATGGATGAGAAAAACGCACGCCTCACTTCCATAATTAAATATACTTATATACTCGGAAATCCAAATTTTGGCCAATCTTGTGCTTGTCTTAATCATAAACAGAAGACACCATTACTTGGATCCAGAAAATAGTGCAGTTTGTACCCGTAAACTGCCAAAGTATTGGAGAAAGTATCCACTCAACTACTCTTTAATTAGAAACCAGAGAGGCTAACTTATAACGAATTTTCTAGGTGATACTTGCTGAGATTTGTAAGTTTAAAACAGTCACAATCTACTATTTTGTTTTTGTTCTGGTATTTTATTGGTATTTGGCTAGAAAATGCATAATCTTAATCTTCAACTGAAACATATTTGGCTAGGTGTTTTTTTTAATTTTTTTACTTATCTATTATTTTGCTCGATTAAAATTGATCACATACGTCTTTTCATAGTAAAAAATAGAGAGAAAAAAATATTAAATAATGTGTATTTATTTTTATTTTTTTTTCAATTAAAATTATAATGACCGTTAGATCATAACTTATCGATAAGTAAAAAAAATACCTATTAAGTTGAAAATTATATTTACTTATAGGCACTATTAGGTATTTTTGTTTTTACCTATTTATAAATATCATTTTGCTTAATTAAAAATTATTAGGCACGTTTTTTCAAAATGAAAAGTGAACAGAAAAAATATTAAATAATAAGTATTTTTTTTAATTACTCAAATTGTGATAACTATTAAATAAAATCCAACAATTAAAAAAAATACCTATTAGATTAGGAATCATATATTTAGCAAGTAATGCAACTTTATTTCTTGACTTAAAAAACAAAAGATAAAAAGTTCGTAATTTGACACTCATAAGTTGTGCACTTCTACAAATTCGAAATATTATATATATGTATATATATATATATATTTCCTAAATAGTGGTTTGTTCAGATGTATTTCACTAATTACAACCATTTATTTCTGAAAGCCCAACGCCCAACGTGAATAGATGACTAAAATACAACAGTTGTGACACATTATTATTGCTAGCAAAATTGCATGATGCATCTCATTGTCTTTATTGTACAACTAGTGCTTTTGTTTTTGTGAATGATTAGAATACTATCGAGGAAATATCATCGAGAATGACTAAAGTTCGAAGTCATTGTCAAAATTCTCTTTAAGAATCCACTTAAACAGTAAGGCTCTGACATATCCTCCAACATAACTTTGTGGAGAGCAGAACAAAATCACATTTTTATAGCTCCTTTCCAGAAGGCTAATTCATTTTTGTTGTTTCAGAAGCTCAGTGTCACTTCAACGAAATCAAATATCCGTATGATTGAAAAATCCCACCATACCCACAATCCAAATCGACTATTCTGAGCCAATCGTAAATAATGCACTTATCACCAATCAATTTACATATATTCCTTGTGATGTTTACTCGAGTCATCCATCAAAAAGTTCCGAAAAGACAAAGAAAAAGCGTAGAAACTATTTTGCTTGTGGGTGCATAGAACGATCAAATTAAACGACCAATTCACAACTTATCACCTATTTCCCGTCACCCCCAAGTGGAAAAATATTAAAACCTTTCTTCAATGCAGATAAAAGAGACGAAAGTTTAAGACATCTTTTCAGTTAAAACTCCGAGTTTGGTGAGTGGCAGAAAATTTTATTATCAATCAGAAATTGGGAACCGGAAAGCAGAGCTAGAATATTAGTATCATATTATATGTATCTCGTTGCAGAGAGAAATTAATGTGAGAGGGCATGATTCCAAATAGAAGTTAATGATCCACAATGACGAGGGAGCAAGCATCAAAGTTGGCATTTAATGAAAATGAGCAAGTTGTTTAAAGAATAGAGCAACTGACATTCAATTCCTATTACTGTTCGTATCTTAGCTCCAAAGCAAAATAAGTGGAGTTTTTACAGGTCAACAAGGCAAAAGAATTTGTAAAATACCTTGCACTAATGGGTGAGTGCTAACAAATCGAATGAATTAAAAAGAAGAATAAACAATGTGGATGGAAAGGAGGAAAAATAGGAGAAAATAACATCGTACGGTAAGTAAAACCCATCCCTTTATCCTGAAAGCATTTTCCATGACAGAAGAAAGGAAGATTTCTTGTTTTTTTTTTCTTTTTTTTCTTTTTTTTTTTTTTACCGTTTTAGGAAGAGCCCATTAGAGGTTTATTCACTTAGCTTGCAGTTGCGCACGTAGGGATGATCATACTTTATGTACTTGGTCCAGTATGGTCGATACTTTGTCATTGCCAACTCCAGCCATGGTTTCATGTTGCCGTTATAGTGTATCACAGCCGCATTCTCAATGTCGGACCGATCGACACTTGGATTATAACCTAAACCAAGAACATGCCATGACTTTGCAAGTGGATGCGTCAACCCATAGAATGTAATAAGCCCCGGCGGTAATGTCCCTAGCTTCCAAAGTGCCCTGTCTTCATTCTAATAGCAACACAAGAAAGGAAGAATAAATAAGGGATAGAAATAGAAAATTTTCATTCAAAGTTCCGTAGAGAAGAGTCCCAAGAGAAATGGAGTGACACTTCTTCCATGCTTAACCCACGTGTTTGCATGTGGAACAATTAATCATCTGGCAAGAGGAAAAGATTTAGAAAACTCACCATGTTCTGCCACTTGTGATATATGCCTGTAATATCCTTCTTTTTCCACTCTTTAAGATCAAAGATGTTCATCCCATATGCCCACCCGCATGCATTTGGGTCAAAGTTTCTTGCGATATGCGGATTTGTGAAGTTTAAGTACTTGTCAAATCGATGGAAGCTCTCACCACAGGTTTCCACAGCACCATTTACTTTTCCATTAAGATTCACAGACCACAACCCAGTCAGATCTTTCTGGACAACAATGTCATCATCAAGAAATAAGATCTTATCCAACTTGGGATAAACCTGAGGGAGATAGAACCTCAAATGGTTAAGCATAGAGAGATATTTTGGGTTCCTGTACTTGAGATTAGAAGCCCCAGATGCAAGTGTGGTTGGATGGCCAGCTTTAAAATAATACTCTTTCATTGCAGCGGATTCCAGCTGGCGCAGAACTGGGCAGTACGATGAGTTCAGCCACTTAAATTCATCAACATTTTCAACATGAATTGTGGCTTTTCCGGGAGGATTCAACAGAAACCACATATTCATGGCTCCAAAGTTGAGCTTATCCGTTACCAAGTGGAATACATGTTTTGAAGGATCCTACAATTCAAGCAAGAGAATACTAACAACTCATATGAGACAAGCACTTAGATTCTCAATCACTATACATGCATGGGGAACAAGAGTACTGCACCACCCTAGAAATAATATGAATTCCAATCACCATACTCATGCATATGTCTTATGATTTGTGGCCACCACAAGAGTACACCACCCTAGAAATAAGTCATGATAAATCAGGTTCAAGCATCTTGTGCAGTGCCCATCTCTAGCTTCTTGTTGAAAAGAAAGGATGAAACTTATGTGATAAAACATATAACAAACCTAATCAACATTTCCGTTTAACAGTATAAGCCAAAAGTAGACTTGAGACTCACTTAGAAGACAAACACAAGTAATAAATATGACCATATAAGTTTTCAATCTTCAGGAAACAAAATAATCTGCATCTCAAGAAGCCATAGTATAAGATAATTCAGGTCACCTTGGCATTCATGACAGTTGAGTTGACAACAACTGATGCAGCCAAGACATTGTCTGAGAAAAGTGCATAGTGGTAAAGATTTGGATTTTCCAAATTCTCACTCTTAGGGAACTTTCTCTTCTCAGGAGTTAGGAGATGGTAATCTATGGTGAGGCGCATTGACAAACAGTGGATTCCATTTGGAATTGTCTTGGCAGCTAACTGGCTCAGAAATGTGCTCTGCTTTTTCAAGCTCCTCACTTGTTCATCGGCGGATTGAAGCATTGCTCTCAGTTTCCCTGTCACCAATTTGCAATCGTACAGTTGCTCCCTTGCTTTTGCTAGAATTTGGCCCATGGCCTTTAGTTTTAAGGGCGCGCTTGAAGCAAAATTGGGACACCAAATAACGTCAACTCAAAGAATTATCAGTTCTGATATAATAATAAAGGCACATGCATAAAATAATAATACATGATTGCCAGCTACCTTTGATGTAAATCAGCATCAGAGCTAGCTTCTCCCAAGGCACGCTGACTCTCTTTTAGCCGAGCTTGTAGTTCTTGAATTAAGTCGAGCTTGCCCTTCATCTTTGCAATACTTAAATAAACCCTAGCCATTATGATTTGGTCGCGCATCAACCGCACTGTACTATCAGAGTTCTCGTTCTCATTCTCTTTTCTCCAAATGCTGTATTTTCCCAGAACTGCAGTGTCAACGGACTTGGACCGCTCAATGGCTGCATTTTCAAGTTTTACAGTTGCCTCATCATCCTGGTGTACCAACTCAGATGCACGTTTTTCTCGTCTCTTCTCCCTCAATTGCTGCAGAAATTTTTAGATTTTGAAAAGATCAAAACCCAAAGTAATGCATATGAATACACTCATAAAATTAATTTGGAGAAACAATAACAACGACAATTTGTTCGTTCTTTTCTAACACGGCACTTAGAAACATTACATCATCACCTAAAAGGAATATAAGTTCAGATCACCCGAGTTTGATCATTACCCTTCGGGCTAATATGGCAGGTGAATCGATTAATTGTCTCTTATGATCTGCATTGTACATCAAGATCAGATACATGGTAAAAAATGTTACATAGCCTTGCAAGGACAATATTAAGAAATATTTGCCACCTGAAGAGTCATCCCATTTGACTTTAGGTGTTTCTTGCATAAAATCTGGAGCTGTAGGATTTATCTTTGTGCACAAATAATAGTGACAAACACGTCAGGAACTGAGCATATTAAAATGGATATTTTTCTGGGCAAAAAGGACTAGCCATTGTCAAAAAGTCAAGCAGAAAATCCTAACCTCAGAATTTGTAACAATTGAAGTATCTACTCCAACAAACTTCCATGAAGCTGACAAATTATTTTTTCTAAAAGAATCAAGGCTGTAAGGTCCTGCGTCCTTTGTGCTGTTTACAATAACATCAATGATCTGCATTGGAAGCAATTTACTAGCTAATAAGGTAAGTCAAGGAAAAAAGAATTACAACTACTTACAACTTCATATGAACTTAAATAAGTAAATAATGTGTGAACTTGCCTCTTTTGAGAAAAGAGATTTTAGGTGCTGCGTTGCCAGCCTTTCTCTCCAACGTGCACCCTGTGAACATTGGATGTTATATCTTTAATAGTAGATCTTTAATAGTACCAAGCAATACACATACATATATATAAGGCACCAATCCAACAGTTATTTATTTTTTATTTTTTTTTTACCTATCTATAGGTATTACCCAATTAAAATTCATCATGAACATCTTTTCATGGTAAAAGATAGAGTGGTAAAAGATAGAAAGAGAAAAATATTAAATAATATATATTTATTGTTATTATATTATATTTTACCTATCTATAGCTATTTTTTTAAGCTGCTGGATCATAATCTAATGGTTACCATAATTTAAAGAGTAGGAAAAAATAAATAAATATGCATTATTTAATACTTTTCTCTCTCTCTCTCTCTCTCTCTCTCTCTCTCTATTTTTTAACATGAAAAGACGTGCACGATGAATTTTAATTGCGTAAAACAATACTTATAGATAGGTTAAAAAAAAAAACTACTAGATTGGTGCTCATATATATATATATATAACAATGGGGGTGTGTGTGGAGACAAGCAGCAATATATGATAACTGGTATACGAATCTATTACAGGAAATGCAAGCATAACATACCTGTTTTCCAGGGACAGGGAAAATATCATTATCATCTGCATAGATAGCAATAATCAGTTTCATGATGCATATACACTAAATGAAACAAACAAAAGCTATTCAAAAAGGACACACAAATGGCAAAGCAAGAATATCAACGCCTAATTGAAAATTTGGAAAAGGTCAAGCCATCAAGACCCAAGTAACGGAAAACTATAGCTAATCTTTCATTTTTGTTATAGCCTACAAGAAACTGCAGACCTAAGATCTACCTGTTGCTTAGACACTAAGAGCTTCCCTTCGGGAAATACAATACATACAACACAATCATTAATCTTAACAAAAGGAACTATTTTGGTCTATTAACCCTTAAAGTGCTCAGCAGTCAGTACTGAAGCGTATTGCATCATAGCAGGCCTCAAGCCGTATCAAATATGAAATCCAATCTCTGCAGAGTGCAGACCAGCTATACAATATTAAAAATTTTATTCTGTTAATCTCATCAAAACCAAGTACACAAACATGCAAAGTACACAATACAATTAGAATCAAGACTGACACAATAATGTAGTCAAATGACTATTGAGAGTCTAACCAATCTACAAGCATATATTACCAATCAAGTAGGAATATAGAATTTTATGCACGCTCTTCTTCAAATAATCATTAATTACATAAAGAACTTCAGATAGTTATCAAAGCAGAACTCTTCAGTCATTTTACATAATTCATTACATAAAATCCCAAGCAGGTTCACCACTTTTATGGCTGGCTAAAATTATTACTTTTCTCCATTTTGTTATTAGGTATTGGATTGTAAACTATATGCAAAAATATCAACAAAAAAAAAATTGTCACATCACAGTCTAAAAACATGGACAATCAGCAATCCAAAAAGGCTTGCGCTGAAATTCTACCAAAACAAGAAATTAAATTAAATTAAATTAAACTAAAATTAAGAAAGTAAACTTGCAAAGTTCCAATATCAAATCAACTCTACTCAATTAAGGGAATAAAAGTAACTTGTACGAGGAGCAATGTGAATTGGCTCTTATGAAGAAATTCAGACGTGTAGTATGGTATCCACTATCCCATCCTAGAATCCGCCTAAAAGCTTCATCCTCAAGAAGCGAAAAAGTACTTCAAGAAATGCAGACCCAATAACACGCCAAAATGCACCCAATGCCACTGGGGCACCGAATCCAAGTCACCATGAACAAACAAGGCATTGCATTGCATTTTCATTTTCTTTCAACTCAATTCAAATGGCAAAAGCCCCACACCGCAAACAATTTGCAACTAGTATTTCTGACGAAATCCAAATGAAACCCATCAAGGATAATAATTAATATCAACTAAGCCACAAAACCCAATTCATATCTTATAAAAATCCTTAATTCTTGGTTAAGCAAAAGGGAATTTGCAACTCGATAGTTAGACTAAGACACCTCTTTCCTCCCCGCATTCAAAACCCAAAACGTAAGTATCAAGAAAGAAAGCACAGAATTGAGATCTACCCAAAAATCTTTCTTGAAAAAGAAAAATCAGGTAAGAAAAGAGGGGAGAGAACTAACAAGAAGAAGAGGAGGTGCGGAGGCCACGGCCGAGGAAGAAAATCAAGGGCGCGAGCAACATGGCGGACAAGACAAGAATGGCGAAACGGAATCGAGATCCAGCAGCGCCTCGGCCCCTCTGTGCGGCCGCGCCGGGCGTACCCCGCTTCGGAGCCATTGTAAATCGAAACCTGCAATTCCCCAATAAACCAGATTGGAATAGAGACCGAATCTTCCAGGAAGAGAAAAAAAAAAAAAAAAAGAGAAGAGAATTCTAGAGAGAGAGAGAGAGAGAGAGAATTACCAACGGAAAGAACAGAACAGAGAGAGAGAGAGAAGTGAAGAGTGTGGGGAATCGAGTGGAAGAATGCTAGTCGCAATCGGAATCCATTGCTTCTTTCTATCTCAATCTCAATGGAGTGAGTAGTGGTAGTTCTCAGCGGAGAAGACCAACCAGCGATTTCAAGTTCGTCTCAGTCTCAGATTTCGACTCTCTCCAATGCCCCTCGAATCAATCAATCCCACCAAAAAAAAAAAACCAGATTTTCAGCAGAGAGAGAGAGAGAGAGAGAGCAGCGATCTTTTTTATTTGCAAAGATTTCGCTTTCGGTCCCTCGATTTCTATAAATTATTTATTTGTGATATGTTTGCTATAACGGCACCAAATTGACGGACGA
The DNA here is from genome assembly GCA_002914805.1 of Parasponia andersonii. Classification (NCBI taxonomy): domain Eukaryota; kingdom Viridiplantae; phylum Streptophyta; class Magnoliopsida; order Rosales; family Cannabaceae; genus Trema; species Trema andersonii. Next base: position 30,565 of record JXTB01000532.1, on the reverse strand, counting down.
CGTCGTTTTCGTGGGGTACAGGTTAGCTATAGTAGTACTAATTACACATCAAAGCGCCAGCTGAAGTCCACACTCCACAAAGTTCTCTCTTTTCTTATCTCTTCCTTCGGTTTTAAGTTTTAATTTCATCTCTTTTTTTTTTTTTCTTTTCTCTTTTTTTGCTCTAAGGGGGAAATTCTGGAATTAATTATACTAGGAATTTGATATTTTTTAAAATAATAATAATAATAATAGTCGGTATTGCTAGGGTAGGCTTTTGTATAGTTTATTGATTTGTTTGGTTACGTGACGCGAGAGAGTTGCTGTGTGTGGTCCAATTGAAATGCTAGTTAAGTAGAAAAATAAAAGTAAAAATTAATGGGCCTACTTAGTGTTGCTTTGCTAAGATTTTGGTGGTCAAGGCCATGCATGTTCTATGATATCAAGTTGCTGTTTTTAGAATTAATTATTAATTGTTAACCTGTAGTAACTAGTGAGTAACAAGGAAGGCTTCATTTTTCAAACTTGTTAATCATCATGATTAACCTAAGAACTTGTCGTCACCCAATTACAAATTATTTTACACGTATGGATAATGACCCTCTTAATTATCTTTTTCGCTTTCTTCTTTTGAAAAAATAAAAATAAAAAGGACTTCACTAACAACATATGCAGCAGCCCTTTTTCTTCGTTTCCATGCTAGTCGTAAATCGTTGTAATATACTTTAAAGCAAAACCCTATTTTCTATTTCTTTCTTTTTCTCTCAAATTAATTTGTGTGACAGAAAATGAAGACTTAACAAGTAATTTTTAGGACCAATTTACGTTTTATCTCATACCCAGATCAATCAGGATCAGGTTAGTCTTTCTTCTTTCTTTTTTTTTCCCTCCCGTGTCCGCTTCCCCTTACGCGTGGTAATAATACAAATAACTATAGCTTCTTTATTACATTAGATAGAAAACAAATACAATAAATAGATTATACTAAATTTAATTTATACGACTATTATCTAACTATACCAACTCTATACTTTATTAAAACAAATAAATAAAACACCACAAGTATGCGATCCCTATTGATTATTATTATTATTATTTTCATTTCAAATGAAGCTGAAGAGTTTCCCCGCTAATTGTATTCCTATCCATATTTTCTTTTTTAAAATTCTTTCTCACCATTTGGAACAACTTAAAAAAACATAGTCCATGAGAAAAACGTCATAATATATTTTATATAAGACATATTCCTTATCATTAGGATGTTAGTCATGCATCATAGGAAATGCTCAGATTGTTCAAAAATGAAAACAAAGAATAGAAAATTAGAACATGTTGGAATAAAACTAATAGTGTATTACCATGTCCGCAAGAAACAAGAAAGAAAGCTAGGAGCTAGACAGCATACCCACTTCACCAAGTGTTCATCTTCTGTACTAAACTATAATTTCAATTCAATATACCAAGATGACACATAAAGTACGAGTGGTGTCCACATCATGTTAACAAATCAATGGGCGGCTTACCATTCTTTACCAAAATTTGATCTACATATAAGCGACCAAAGCATTAAATTCCACAGAGACAGCTTCTTTACACTATCGCCACATCCAGATAATCTCCAATCTACACAAAAGGACTGGTCTCAGAAAATGGAAGGAAATATAGCTTTGGTTTACACAAGGGATAAAGGTAATAGAAGCATAATCCCTTACCTGAAAGCCGAGTTCAGCTAACGCTTTGCTGTCATCTAATCTTCCATTTCCATAGGAAAATGTCCTCCCCACCTTTATGAAGCAACAGTGTAAGACAATCAGAATTCCATTCAGAGGTTCCAATTATAAAAAACCCCAAAGACTCCAAACATAAATATACGATTGCACGTAATAAAGTTCATTTATCATAGACCAATTTTGTCACATTTGTAACTTAAGCCAAAAAGTAAAAAGAAGAAAAGAAAAGCTGTCGGCCCAGAAAACCTGCAGTGATATTTGAGTCAGACTAGCAAGGCATAAGCTTTCAGCCTCACCCATTTTAGAACCAAATTTTAAATCAATAATCACCATCCACTTTTTTGCCAATTGAAATAAAAAATAAAACAAAAACTCAAAGAACTATTTTGAGTTTTTGAACAACCATCATAGTCCTGACATGCATGCAGATTCCTACAATCCTGATTGACAAAAGATATCAGAATGCTCAAATCATAATTTCTCTGTGTCTTGTCATGAGGTTACTTCTAACATCAGTGCAGATCTTTTTAGCATAAACTAAAGTCTATCCGGAAGTCAGAACTCCCCTCCAGGACAAAAACAACAGTATTTTCGGGAAACATTTTTAGTCGTTAGCTATACAAGTTTAGTATCAGAGTAAATCTGATTATAGGAAAATACGAAAACACATTTGCACATCAGGTGAAATAATTAAACATACTAGTTGTAAGTACAGAAAGAAGAGATGCAAATTCAAACCTTAATGAATAAATAGCGGAAATGCATACATAATTAGCTACAAACAGACACGAACAGATAGAAGCACACTTGCATATGCATGCCACTCACACACAGAGAAGGAAAGAAGGACAAAGATACCAACCTCTCTCACCAAAAAACGGCCACGTTTATCCGGATACACAAAAGCAAAGGACAGTTTTGCATTCCTTCTCCTAGCTGCCGGTGCTACCTCTTTGACCTGTAAAAAGGCCATACCAATTAAAAGGAAGGAAGATAAACAGATATTCAACAAAGATATACGGGAAATATGACAAAAATAATAATAATAACACAACCGGAGGGAGTTTTGCAGATCTCCTGAGCAGTTTCCTTTAGTTTGAGACCAAAGTAGTTTGTGCTCTTAAGTCATAGTTAGATATAGGTATAAAGTGTGGACATAAGTGGGAAAACTTACAAGCCATAAGCTTAGTTGTAATTTGATTTTATCCAAATAAAATATTAAAAAACACAATTGCCATGATAAAACTTGGAAGGCACATTCTGTTAAAATTCTATGTCTGTTTCATCTGTTAAAGAATGGCTCACAGGGTCAGTGGGTGTAGAATGGCTCACAGGGTCAGTGGGTGTTGCACTTCCCTCCACTTATTTTCCCTCCTCTCTCCCCTTCCCCTTTCTTCACCTCCCATTCTCATTTTGGGGAGGGAGAGAGAGAATATCAGATCAGAAACATCTGCACCAGGTGAAACCCTATTTTCTTTTTCATTATTCTCTTTCGAACCATCGGTTTTTCTTTTCTTTTTTCTTTTTTAAACTTCTGTTTCATAGCTAGAAGACACCAATGACATTTTCCAATCTCATCATAATCACAGACTCAAAGTAGATTGTTAAAAAAAAGTAAAGGTAAGCCTCCATATTCAGTGAGGCAGTGACACACATTTAAACTCCTCATGTAAAGTAGTTTCCCAAAGAAATATTTAAGTTTGAGGGAGAAAGATATCAAACCAGATCAGTTATCTCACGAAGGGTCGCATCCTTCCATGTATAAATTTGAACCTCATCCTTAGGCTCCTTGCCTCTCACCGCAAAATCGTCATTGCTATGATGAGCTCCAATCTACAGAAAACTCAACAAGTAAGTTCATCACTAGCAATACAATTTCCACATGAAACTAAGGCACTTGAAAGGGACTGGGTAATTCGCAAATTTACAAGGAGACCCAGTTCAAAAAAAAATGTCTAAAATGGAAAAAAGAGAGAAAATTCTCATGGTAAACCTAACTTTCATTGCACTATAGCAATTGTTTACCCTAATGAGAGTTCCCCCATTATTTCTCAATGAAAATTTCACTTGATCCCACAGCAGCAGCCATTTCCATATCAATAACAGCAAGAATAAATTGGTTTACAGAGCTGTGAATTAGTTCAAATACCTTAGTGAAAACACGAAGCAGCAAAGGACAAGTCTGCAATTCCATGGAGCCAAAATAAAAATCAAGTCATAGAAATTAAAAACATATTCTTCAAAATTAGTCGATTAATATATGTGCGTGAAGAATTGAGAACCCTAGAAGAAAGAAGAAGACCTTTTCACGGTCGATGGGGTCGAATCGAGGGCCTCTAGGGGGAGGAGGCGGTCCTCTCTTTGGTGCTGCTTCTGATACTCCCGCCATTCTTCTACCACTCTCTCGGAGTATTCTCTCTCTCTCTCTCTCTCTCTCTCTCTCTCTCTCTCTCTCAAACGCTCTCTCCCGCTCTCCCACTGTAATCAGAGAAAATCACAATGGACTAATCGACATAAAAGTGCGGTTCTGGACTTTCAAGGCCCAATTTCTGACTTCATTGGGAAAAGTAGAAAAATATCAGTTTTTCTTTTTTAAGTATATTCATATAGGTACCCCTTTTTATTCAATAGATTCATGCATGCCACGTGTATTTTATATGTATAAAATACACCTAAAAATAGAAATACATTTTATAATATAAAATATGTATTTATATTGTTAATCTATACCATACATATTTTACAAATAAATATATAGCCAAAAAAGGAATAAAACTGTTAAAAATAACAAAAATGGGTACTTATGAAATGTAAGGTAAAAAAAATGGTAATGACTCTAACTTTTTGCAGCTTTATTTTGGTGCGCCCTCTGGCCTCACACAGCACAACAATGTGGTTTAAGTCACATACGAGGAGTGGGACCTCACTAGGTGTATAATATGGGCCAACATGACTGTTTTTAGGGAATATGTACAGAAATGCCACATTTTTTGGGCTCCCATTAAAAACGTATCCCATTTTTAATTTAGAGAAAATCAGGCCATATATAGTCTTTTTTTGAAAAAACTTTGAAATGGTGGGATCAGTTTTTTTCCAACATCTATACTGCAGGATATATTTCTAAAATATTTTTAGGAAAATGCTATTTTTTAAAAATAGTTACTAGTTTTATTAGTTAGCCATTACAAGTTACTACTTAAAACGCACTCTTTTTTGTATATTTTGTCATTTTTTCTATTTCTATTATTATTTAAAATGTTTTCTTCTCTCTTTTTGTTTTTATTTTAAATATATTAAGTTATTAGTTACTAGTATTCAAATATTAGTCACCAGTTACTAGATATTATTTTAAAAATAATATTTTTTTAAAATGATACTTTTTTTAAAAAAAATGCAGTACGGGAATTGAAAACAAATTAACTCACCGTATTTTTGTTATTTTTTTTGTACCTTAAAATCTTAGAAACCATTTAATTTATGAAAAAAAATATGAAAAAATATGATTTTATATGGTAAAATTAAAAAAAAAATAAAAATCAAAGATTTAATTTTTATTTGAAAATATTTGGATGTATTAGAAAAATACCACATTTAAAAATATTTAGAAACATGCCTCTTTTTACAAATTGATAAGGTATTTAAGGTAATCGGTCAAATCACCTGAGATAACAAGTTTGGTTACGTTAGTTGACTTGATTGGTTACCTCGAGTACCTTTAATTAAAGGAAAAATAGTAGTTTTTTAAAATATTTTTGAAAAATATTATTTTTCTAAATAAACCTTTTAAAAAATGAAATATTTCTAAATAAATTAGAGATTTTTTTAATTATATTCACCGTTAAATGAGTTATATGCCATGGTAAATAATTTATATGTATTAGCAAATAAATTATATACATCAATAAATAACTTATATACTATGATAAATGAATTATATATCTTAGTAAATTAATTGTATATACTAGTAAATGAATTAATATACGATATAGTAGATAAATTACTTATGTTGATAAATCAATTATATACATAAATATGTTAATTTAACTCATATAAAGGTATAATAATAAAATCAAATTATTACAAGTGAAAAAGGATATAAAGGTTAACAACATAAAAAAGGACATTCATTAATATTTATCTCAGAAAAAGACGCGTGTAGTTATCTCTTTTTATTAGTTATCATAAACAAACTTTTCAAAATGACATCGTTAATAGTATTACTTATAGCAATAAAGTTTAGGAAAATTTTGACTTTATATTGTAAAATTTAAAAAGATAAAAAATTAGGAGTGTTCATGGCTGATTTGGACGATCTAAATCGCCAATTCAGAAACCAATCTAAATGTGCGATTTGGTTGGTTTACCAATATGTGCAATTTGAGTTGGTCGATTTAAACTGACTAGACCGCACCTATATTATTTGGGCAGTTTCTATGATTTGAAAACTTACAAAATTTAAATTATTACAACATCAACTAAGTTCATATCTTAAGCATATTTCATCTAAAATTTAAAGTCCAAATATAAAATGAAACCATAACATAATTAAAAGCTACAACCAAATCGAAAGTCCTAGTAAACTTAAATTTTAGTTACAACTTACAACCTAATGAAAATTGAATAATAAATTTAAAGTCTTTAATCTTAAACACATTACAACAACAAGATTTAAAGTCTAAAATATCATAAGAATCTTAAGTGACATAGTCTTAAATGAACTAAAAGTAATCATTACTCAATTAGAATGAATGAGCTTAAATTTTTAACTATTAATATACATATTTTTTTTAAAAAATATATATATATATATATATACAAACTTATTGGTCAGTTCAGTTTAAATCCGTTCGAATTTGTCCAAAACCGAAAACCAAACCGACGAAGTCAGTTTTCATTTTTTTTAAAATCCGTAACTAGTTATTTAAGAAGAGAATCTACTTGAATTGGGCAGTTTTCATGTTTTGGCAGTTTTTTTGAACACCCCTATGAAAAATCATAGATTTTAATCTCTCATTTATTAAGAAAAATATCATTCTAAAAATATTTAAAACACAACCACTCTTTATGGGCTGATGAAATATTTGAGATAATAGGTTAAGTTATGTGAGGTTATCTCGAGTATGTTTGACAAAATACTAAATTTGAAAACAAAAAGTAGTATTTTACAAAATAATTTAGAAAAGTGGCACTTCTATAAATAATTTAGAATATTTATTTTCTATAAAATCTAGGATTCTCCAAAAGATTCAGCCCAATGCATTTGGGCTTGGGTTTTTGTACGAAGCCTTTAAGTTTAGAAGCTTCCTAGGATCAACTATTCTTACTGATATTATGACATTTTTTTTTTTAAAAAAAAAATCCCTCTAAAAAGTACAACTAAAAAAAGTCATTTTACCCGGTACACCATTAATTAGGTCCATTTCCCTACCAAATTCCTTAAATTGTAGGTTGTATTATGAACTGAGTTATTCTATTTAGGAAAAAAAATGATTAAGTTCTTTTCTTTAATGAAAGATTTTATAGCATTTGAACTATTTTTTTTTTCAAAGAGAGACCCTCTAAACTATTTAACTAGAGCCACTTTGGGCTTTAAAGTTCTAATTTTGGCACATAAGCTACTGAATTTTCTAATTTATTGCAATTTGATTTGTGAACTTTATAAATTGTAATATGCTATTAAATATTTGACAGAAAATATGTATGAGTACGTCTTAGTATCTAAAATGTATCTTTGAGTGGTCTTCCGATAATTCGAGTATAAAGAAAAATTGACAAAGAAACTTTTCTCCAAATTTGTAACTCTATAAACCCTACAAAATTGTTTTTGTTCAATTTATAATTTTCCCTAGAATACTCTTTCAAATGCTATCATATTCTCCCCACATGTGTTTTTCATAATAAAATTAATATTACGTTGCAATTATAAAGTTGAAGAACCAAATTTCAAGGAATTGTAAAGTTTAGGAGTTTAATTGCCAATATT
>JXTB01000532.1:6785-22299 GCA_002914805.1 Parasponia andersonii | reverse complement strand
AGCTTTCTTCAAAGGGAAATTAGAATACTTTGGTGGTAGTGAAACGGAAAAAGCCATGAGCTGTAGGGTGGGGTTGGTCCTTTTGGCCAAATTGGGTACTTTTCTTGTGCAGACTTAGGCAAAGAAACAGAGAAAAATTCGTGGAAAGAGAGAAATATTAACCCCAACTTTTATTTGCAGTGATCTATAGAGGATTACAGTTTTTAGAGTTAATACAATAAATTAAAGGCTATTTTTGTTGGTGGTTGTCCTTTTCAAAGCTTCGCTGTAACCACTGTTCCTGAGAGTACGTATAGTTATCACAAAATCAAACTCATAATGATTATATATGCAAATGTAATATCTTACTTTAAATTTGATTTTTATTGGTTTTAATCTGTAAGGGTAAGAAATTAGTGATACATGCACGAAAGGAAATAAGTGTTTCCAATTAATCCTTAATTATCCTATGTTTTCGTTGAACAGAAAACCCAACGAATTTAATCAAATATGTTGTATGAGAATGATTTGAAAGATAAAAGATGTAATTAAATAATGATTACAAATTGATATAGGCAATGTTATCTATATATCACAACTTTACCCTAAAAAATATTATATATCCAAAATTCGTAATCAATAACTTATCATGATCAACTATCATCTTTTAAGAGTTGAAATAAAACTTATAAGCGCATAGTTTGTTGTAATAAATTGACAATTTTGTTGTAGTTAGTTGACAACTAACTTGCTATGTTACTTAATACTAAAAATTTTGAGATAATATTTTGGGTAGACATATATATAGTTTGTTTTGTTTTGGGTTTGAGTAAATCAATATATATATCCACTATTACCGTACTGTTACCGATAAATTGAGATGGATACTAATAACACTCAATTCTCATTTATTGCATAATATATACAAGTATATATATTTGGTCCGAACTAAATAATCTCGGACATAAGTTTCACTAAAAGGTAAAATTAACTTCTAAGATCATGAGCTATATAGAATATCCTATGATTAATCATGAGTACTTTTTTCCTTTCTTTCCTATTTGGCTTTCCCATACGCTTTGCCAATACTACATTTTCTCAAAGTTGTCTTTATATATCTACTAACGGCAAAAATATATATTTGTACAAATAATATTTCAACCACACACAATCAACATGAAAAAGGATCTGTTAAAACCGAAACATCAACGAAAAATGAACCAAATTTGCTAGTAAATATGGTTTCTCATTAATTTCAGGATTTTGGAATAACCAATAAAAAGATACATACCATGTTACAAGAAAGATACAGACCATGTATATATGATGGTGCCAATTTAATTAGCAAACAAATAGTAAAATATTAACTGATTATAACATACAAAAAAACACTGGCGGTAGCCCAGTTAGAATTTTTAAAATTTATTATAAATACGTTCATGAAATTTTACCAATGAAGAAGAGCAAACATGAAGCATATGTTACCCTTTTCGGTCAAAAAAAAACATTAATACTTGTTGTAATGTATGATAACAAAGATAAGAGGATTAGAACTGTTCTCGAAAGAAAGATTAAAGGATTATTAGGATAAATAACTCTTGGAGCTTATTATTTAAGTTTGTCGTTGGTCCCTAAAATTTCAATCGTGGCATTAATTTAGTCCCGTAATTTTTATTTATTTTCTAAGAAAGACAGCCCCATGTCAAATATAGATATATGATATTAATTATCTTTCCAATGATTTTTTTGAGCAAATCTTTTCTAATGATATTGAAAAGTCTCAATTTTTACATAAGTTAAATAGGAATCATGATCGTGTTAATTAATGAAAATTAATGGACTTTTCATGATTAGCAAAATAATAGATTAACAGAAAAAAAAAGGACCAACCTTGAATCAAATTAGTCGAAATAAAGAAATTTAATTAAGTTTTGTGAGATACTCATCGCAAATCGACTTAAAAAATAAGCTAAACAATTGACAAAATGAAAACATATACTCGTAGTACTAATTAATATATGTTGGGATAAATTTGGGATTGCAAATAACCGAACACATCTCCCTAAATCATTCATGCAAAATTGATAGGTAGAGTTCTATTCATTGAGTATATTTTAGTCTATGATAGATGGTTGTAATCTGGATGATGAACCGAAAGTCGAAACGACAAACACTGATTGTAATTGCTTAAGGGTTTGGTCTTCCACACAATTTAATCCCTGAAAATACTCAGATGAAACTTTTTGTAACTAATGGCAAGCCACAAAGAATGAGCGTAGGTAAAAAAGTAGTAGGAACCATAACCCTAATATATTTTTTAAGTAGTCCTCTGTTGAGTATCCATCACACCCAACCGGGTGACTAACATGGTATGCATATTAGTATCCATACTCAGTTGGATATCTTGATCTAATCTTAATTGAATCACTAATTAAGTCTGCTTAAGAATAATGTGGCCCAATACCATTGTTTAAAATATATGGCCCAATATAGGAAATAGAATTTCCTAATAATCTCTAACTTGGGTCACATATGTATCAAATACAATTGTATTGTAAAACTAAAGTATGGCCATTAATATACCATATTATTCTCGAAGATCCCTGAAGTTGCAATCTCATTCATCAGATATATCATTATGAAATCAAAACGATCGTCGTTGCATTTATTTGGATGGCAACTAAAACCCTCAATGATCACCGTATTAATACATTTGAATGACAAATATCGAGTATGAAATATGGCATGGAAATTATACGCAATGTGATTCACTGTGCCTATTTCCAATTGGTCCTTCTTAAACTTTATTAAGGTCGACCTTAGTCTTTTTCTTTTAGTGCATTATTACAAACTTTATTGTTAACCAAAATAATAAAGCAAGAAAATATGAAATACTTCATATACTAAAATTTGAGTAGAGTCTACAATGAAAACCATTATCAATCAGAATGTATTGCAATATACAAAACATAAACAAGTGTTATATAATAAGTATCTAAAACAAACTACAAACTCCTACTAAAATTACACACCATCTAAAAATATAACACCTATACGAGCAGTATGCTTGTGAAAGACTTTAGGTGGTAAACCTTTGGTAAAAGGATCCGTTATCATAGAGTTTGTACTGATATGCTCAATTGACATTAAACGACTCTGAACTATTTCTCTCACAGTTAGGAATTTAATATCAATTTATTTTGACTTCGATGAGCTCCTATTGCTGTAGGAGTATAAGACTGCCGAGTTATTGTCACAATAAAGTTTCAATAGCCTTTCAATACTATTTACTATGTGCAGCCTAGTGACAAAGTTTCACAGACATATTCCTTGATTGGATGCCTCATAGCAAGCTATGGATTCTGCCTCCATAGTTGAAATAGCTACAAGTGTCTGTCTCGCATTCTTCTAGGAAATAGTTCCTCTAGCTAAAAGAAAGACATAGCCTGATGTAGATCTTTTACTGTCTAAATATCCCGCAAAATCAGAATCATAGTACACAATGATCTCCAAAATATCTGATTTCTGATAAGTGAGCATGTATTCCTTTGTTCTCTGTAAGTACCTCTCTTTGCTGCCTTCTAATGATCCACTCCAAGGTTACTCATATATCGGCCCAATATGCCAACTAAGTTCTCTAAATCCGGACGTGCACATATCTGAGTATATATCAGACTCCCTACAGCCAAAATATAAGGAAACTATTGCGTGGCTTCTTTAGCAACATCATTCTTAGGACTTTGACTAAGGCTAAATTTATCTCCCTTAGACACCGGAGTGTTTGTTGATGCACACTTATCTATACCAAATCTATTGAGCACTCTTTTGATATAGTTCTTTTGTGATAATATAAGGATATCTCGAGAGTGATCTTGATGTATCTGTATGCCTAATACAAAATAGGCAACTTCAAGATCTTTCATTTTGAAATTATTTACAAGAAATCTCTTGGTGTCGTGCAGTAATTCTATATTACTACTTGCTAGTAGTATATGATCAACGTAAAGTACCAGGAAGATAAACTTACTCCAATTGAACTTATAGTCTACACAATTATCAACAGGATTCACCTGAAATCTAACGAGATGATTACCTCATGAAATTTGTGATACTATTGATAGAAAGCCTTTTTGAGACCATAGATAGACTTCTTGAGTTTGTAGACTATAGAGTTTAGATCTCATGATACAAAATTTTCTAGTTGTACCGTATATATCATCTCATCAATATCATTATTGAGAAACGTCCATCTGATGAACCTCAAGTTCATAATGAGCCATAAGTACCATAATAATTCTAAAAGAGTCCTTCGAAGTAGCTGGAGAAAAGAGTCTTTAGCTACTACTTTGCTCGATACTCTATTAAGGATATACACTACAGTTTTGAGTGCGTCTCCCCATAGTAATTATGGTAAAGTGGAATGACTGATCATACTTCTTATCATATCCTGTAGTATCCAATTGTGTCATTCAACAGCACCATTCATGCTAGGTTTCCCAGGCATAGTGTATTATGGGATAATATCGCACTCTTACAAAAACTTAGTAAAGAGTCCTCGGCGTTGCTCACTTGATCCATCATACTGATTGTAGTACTTACCACTAGGATTAGATGTGATAGCCTTATTTTTCTTATCAAGCTAATTTTCAACCTCAGTTTTATAAGCCTTAAATACGTATAATGATTGTGACTTTTCATAAATCAAGTATATGTACCCTAGCAAGAATAATCTTCTATGAACGTGATAAAATACTGTTGTCCATTCAAAGAAGCCATAGGGAATGGATCACAAATGTCTGTATGTATTAGTTCTAGGATGCCAGAGCTCTTATTGGCACCTAACTTCCTGACGTTTGTCCGTTTCTCCTTCATATACTTAACACATACTTTAAAGTCTACCAAATTATGGGGACTAAGGATCCCATCAAACATAAGATGTTCAATTCATTGTTTAGAAATATGTCCTAAGTATTTGTACCATAGCATTAATGAGTCTTCATTAGTTAATTTTTGTTTTGTACCTCTTGAATTAATATGCAAAGTTTCATTAATAGAGGATTGGGTATTTAATATATATAAGTTATCATTAAGAAAATCGATACCAACAATAATTGAGTCACACATAAGACTCAATAAATTATTTCTGAAAGTACAAGTAAATCCAAATTTGTCTAATAAAAAAATAGAAATCAAATTCTACCTTAAAAACAATACCACAAAAGTCTCATACAAATCCAAATATTTTCCAGAATTCAAAACAAGCTAAAATGCCTTATGGTCTCCACCTCAGCTATTTGGTTGTCGCCCACATAGATGACTCTTTCATCATTACTTGGCTTCCTGCTTCGCATGTAACTATGCATGGAAACACTTATATAAGTAGTAGTACCAGAATCTACTCACCAAGTGTTTTTAGGTACAGAAGTTAAATGTACTTCAGAACAAATATAAATGAGAAGCTTACCTTTCTTAACATTTCAAGCTTTGTACTCAGAACATTTCTTCTTCAAGTGTTCACCCTTTCCATAAAAGAGGCAACTTTGCTAATCTTGCTTCTTCTATGCCTTAGCAGGTGGAGTGATTATAACTTCTTTATCCTTATCTATTTTCCTCTTTATTGCTTTAGAGGTAGTGGTCAAGTTAGCACTTTCAGGTCTTTCGACTTTATTTTCTCTTCTTCCTGAACACAAATGACTATTAACTTATTACTATTCCATTTGTCCTTTTAGGTGTTATATATAGTCTATCAGTTACTATACTTATTAGGAAGAGAAAACAAAACTAAGGCCACAAGCAAATCCTCATTAATTTCTAACTTAAGTTCCTTAAGCTTGTCAGTCAAATGAGACATCTGCATGATGTACTCTCTTATATTTCCTTTGTTATTGTACCTAATTGAGATGAGTTTCCCTAAGGTACTAATCATCTCACTCTTTTTATTCTTGAGATATAATTTCTCAAGAGCAATAAGGAAATCCTTATCATTTTCCCTTTTTGGCAAAGAGTTCTGCATGATTTTTAGAATAGAGTATTTCATGATCATGACACTCATTCGATTAGACTTTTCCCATAGCTCAAAGTTCCTTTTATCCTTAGTAGAACTTTCTTCTATAAGAGCAATGGGTTAGTTCTTTCTGAGTGCCAGGTGAAGATCCATACAACTCAGTATGATCGTGACATTCTCTTTCTAAGCCTTAAAGTTTATACTTGTAAGCACATGAATGATACTTAAATTGGCAGAAAAATTAGTAGCAGAAACTAAGCAGAGAACAAAATAAAATCATAAATTAACTATGCTCACAACTTAAATATCATATATATATATATATATATATAAATCAATCACAAAGTATGCAAATATGACATATATCATATAAAGTAGGCTACCATTACAAGATACTTAGTGCAATATTAATAGGTTTTACTTTGAGCCGACTTATTAACTTGCAAGTGGTACTCTCAGGTGTAATAATCAAATATTGATGATAAATTCTGTCAAATAATAAACCTTCTTTTAGGCTGATTTATTGTCCATATGGAAACCAAACAACAGTTATATACTTATTATCATAGGTGTATTTGTTGTCATGCCAAATAGCCACCTTCCTTTAGGCTAATAGTTATCCGCATTAACAACAAATTCACATCTTTATATGTTAGACTAAACAAAACTATGCAATAGAGGTTACTTTGGCAACATATTACTTAATCATGTTTAATCTAACAAACAAGACATATGATGCAAAGAAAATTGACCAAATTGACTAAAAATTAACCGAAACATTGAAATTTTCTTTGCTTGAATTTTTGGCAAACTTGCTGAACAGTACAGGTAAACTGCCTAGTCTACTGCCTGAGGCTACTAACTTCGACAGAGACAAAATGCTTATTTTGATAGCTTTTTCGGTGGACCACCCAATAATGACAGGTAGATCGATTTTGATAGTGACTAAATTGTCAAATTCTATCAGCTTTAATTTGACTAAACACTTCATCAACTTAGAACCAAATAGGATTTTCAACGGATAAAATATGGGTCGTTTAGTCTTTAATAGGTTAAGAAATGGGTCAGAACTCCATGATTTAAGTTAAAAATGACTGAAATCTACCCAAAAAATCAACCTAAAAAAATATCTGAAATGAGGTCAAAATTGACCTGTGCTAACGATGACCGATAGACTACTCTTAAAGGGGCGGTAGACTGGTTTTTTTTTTTTCTTTTTCCGAAAGACTGAAAAATCTGGGTTTTTCCAGATTCGATAAATTGGCCTAAAATATTAAAAATACCGAAAATTGATATTTTAAGCCCTGAATTTGAAACATAAACTATCCAAACCCAAAATCTAACCCTCATAGCATCAAATATTCAATAAACTATGTAAAATCACATATCATACATGTTTAATCTAAACTCTAGAAATCCAAATAGGCATAGATTATGAAAACTACAGACACACATGAAAATCTAATTAATTTTAATATGAACTCTCACTCTGATATCACTTATTAAAATGAATTTGAGATTACGAATAACCAAACACAAACTTTAGATTATTCATGCAAAACTAATAGGCAGGAATTTATTAAGTATACCTTAATCCATGATAGATGGTTGTAACCTGGATGATGAACCGATGGCAAAAGTGATAAACACTGATTATAATTGCTTAAGGGTTTAGACTTTTATATAACCTAATTCCTAAAAATACTTAGAAAAATTTTATGTAATTGATGGCAGGCCACAGAAAAAATGAGTGTAAGTGAAAAAGTAGTAAGGATCATAATCATAATATGTTCTTTAAGTAGACCTTTATTGGATATCCATCACACCTAAATAGATGACTAATAAAGTATCCACATTGGTATTCTTACGTAATTGGATATTCTGACCCTACCTTAATTAAATCATTAATTAGGTCTGCTTAAGAATAACGTATCTCATTACAATTATTGAAAATATATAGCCTGATATAAGAAATAAAATTTCCTAACAATATAATTCCTTAAAATATATAACTAATATTAATAAAAGTCTACCCAATTTAATATACTTTAACATCTAGAGGATTTTTCCTCTACAAGCTCATTTGCAGCTCCCCACTAGATCTCGTCTTCGCAAATACACAACTAGAAGAAGAATTTTAGATGTCTAGATCTGAGATCTTCTCACGCCATCCAACCAGATAAGATAAAGGTGAAGAAATTTGGTATTTCTAAATCAACTAGATAATCATCAAATATGGAATTTAAATTCCCTTGCCATTTTTTTAATTTATTGATAAATCAACCCCTTATTAATGCCAAGAACAAAATTATCATTAATTTTTTTTTAATAGGAACAACAGCAACCAACAAGATTATCGTAAGAGTTTAGCAAAAAGAATGATATGAGTTTCTAACTGGGTGATATATATATATATATATATATATTTGCCGGTAAGGGTTCAAGTGTAATCCGACTTCAATCGTATAATTTTTTTCATGGCTGCTTGCTTATTCTTTCTTATTTATCTTTTATTTTTATCAAAACTCACTCACTTAGTCCGAGATATTTTAAACTCCTCAAATTATCAATGGCTGCTCGCTTGCTTCTGCTCCTCAATCGAATAAGACAGAAAAGCCAAATGGATAATTTTGAACAACTTAAACAAAGAAAAACAATTGAGTGAACATATTTAAATGCAAAGTTGAGGGAAAAAGAGAATTTTTTTTTTTTTTCAGGATAGATGGAATAGAAATTGGCTGAAGACGATGAAGATGGGTTTTTGGCTTTTACCATTTTTAATAATTTCTTTTTATTATTTTGTAAACCCAACTGTTGAGTAGTACTCTGGTGTTATCGGCTCCATATAGGATCAGTTTTTCTTTAACTGTTAGATTTTATCTAACGCTTTAAAAGCTGCCCCCTAACCTATCGGTTCGAAAACGGTGCTCCTACACTGGAATTCTCCAATAATTATACTCACTTAATTAATATCCAAAGTGACAAATTAACCAGTTCAACGGCAAATTAAATGTGCGAAAGAGCCAAAAGTCGAAAGTATCGAGGATATCGTATATTTTAAGAACGAAAAGCGGTAAGTATCGTAATAATACAATAAGATAAAGGTTCACTTGCTGTACCAAATTTTTAATACTAAGTGGTATGTGGTAAAATGTGTATTTTATAAAATAGAAATTACAGAAATAATTTTAAAAATAATTCAAAACTTTAATTTTTTAAATTGGCTTCAATAAAATGTTTAATTGAAATAAGACTTCACAGTTATCCGTTACTCATTAAATATAGACTATAATTAAAATATGTGTTCAATAATCATACATCGAGCAATCATCTCACACTCAAATATAGACATAAGTTATACAATATCAACACATATGGTATGTATCACGACCTGAGACAGAAGTCAGTAATAAAATGGGTATTTCATAAAATAAAAATACCATAATAATTTTTAAAATAATTCAAAACTTTAATTTTTCAAATTGACCTTAATAAAATATTTAATTAAAATAAAACTCCACAGATATGCATCACTCATAAAACATAAAATGTAATTAAAATATGTGTTCAATAGTCATGCATTGAATAATCATCTCACTCCCAAACATAGACATAAGTTATATAATTATGTCCAAATCCTACAAATAAGCTTACTCAGTTATAACTAAAATCCAAATTTCCACTCAAGTCTATTATTCATAAGTTTCTTAGAAATTTACTAAAATATAAACAAATTAGTAAGCATGCAATGCTTCGATTTAGGTCTCTTGGTCCAAATCACACTGAGTGCTACCTAAGGGGAAGAAAGGGGTAAGCTAAAGCCCAATGGAGAATCGATTACAGGTTTATATATATAAGAAATATA
The DNA here is from genome assembly GCA_002914805.1 of Parasponia andersonii. NCBI lineage: Eukaryota > Viridiplantae > Streptophyta > Magnoliopsida > Rosales > Cannabaceae > Trema > Trema andersonii. The sequence continues at coordinate 12,451 of JXTB01000532.1, read as the reverse complement.
CTCACGTTGAAGGTCTTACATGGTTAGTAATATATTTAAAACAATTTATAAAATCCAAGTGGAAATCATAGTCCAAAGATTCAAACATTCCAAACTATTGTAAAACATTTCAAAACTAGCACACATCTATTCAAGGCAATATATAACTCTGTCACGACCCAAAACTCGGACTAGTGGTAGAAGGAGAATTTCACAAAGGTGGAAAATTCCTTGATTTATTTGAAAAGTGTCAAAAGTTCTAGTTTTTATAAAAACAGTCCATTGAAATAAAATGATCAGAATTCCATCCTGTGAACTACTCCCACAGTTCGTATACACCATTAAACATAAACTGAATAATAATTAAAAATCAGAAGTCACATAAAAGCCCAAGCATCACCGTCATCCATAACAAAAGTCAAATATCAGAATGGCATACATAAGTTCCAGACAAAATAGAATCCAGTAATCTTGGTTCAATGCTACGACAAAGCCCAAACAATCTAAACACCAAGATAACAAACTTCTAACATTACCAAGAGACGAACTGCAATCAAGATGACCTCTTACTCCACTTGATCACCAAGATCGCACTGGACACCACCTGAGGAAGAAGGTAGGGGGGATGAGCATAAAATACCCAATTGGGAAAAATAATTACCTCGATCGAAAACAGTTTAATGATGGAGAATTCCTGCATGGTTAGTTTAGTCCAAAACATATATATATATATGTATATAATCCAACCCGGAAATCCATATATATATAAAAGCAATGTAATTAAAACCATTCAGTCCATATGCACATGACACAAATCAACCCATACCCATGAGCTCTCATCCTCTCATCTGTGGAAACCCAGGATGATGGCACTAAGTATGCCTAACAACCTGCCTGATACCTAAGCCCATACTCCGATACGACACCCGTGTGTCACCTACCAAACCTGGGGGAGCAATCAAATTGCCTACGCCTGCTAAATGGGGAGATAATTAGAAGTAACAAAACCCTGTGCGAGTTTACGGTTTTTCACCGACGGTGGGACACGCAGCACCACACTGTAACTCACGATGCCAACACGGTGCTCATGTATTATCCTATGACACGTGCAATATAGAACTGAAGTGTGAAAATAATTATGCTCTGGTTTTTTTAGTAAAATTAGCATACTAGGTTTTTATAGAAAAACAGGCAGCATAATGACCCTATTTTTAATATACCCAAAATAACCTGCACTCAGAAAATTCCCAGAGCAATAGAGTATATATCTCATACAACCAATTCCCATCACAGATATTCGAGAAACCAAAAATCACATTTGTTTTCATATGTTCAAGAAAATAAGTTTTATTCAAAAAAGATATAAAACAGAGGTAATTGAGTCCCTATCTTGCTCAAATAGTAATACCACGCTATTGAATCCTCAAGGTGTCGTTGATGATCGCCCGGAGGGTTGGGAACTAATTCCAAGCCCTCGATTGTCCTCTTACGAAAAAACCAACTTCTCACCAGAGCTTCAATTCCATAAACGGACCTCTTTGCTGAATTCCTAGTACCCAAAATAGCTAGGTTAGACATATAACTTGTCTAATTCGGGTCCGGGCCCACGCCGGGCTGGTGACACGTAAAACAAGGCAAATATCGACCGTTCGATCTCGATTTCTGTGCTGATCACCAAACAAAGGCAATATATATATATATATGTATCAAACTTCTCCATTTTCCGAGTACAATCCAAAAATGAGGTCAAAAACACAATCCAACGGCCAGATCAAAAAGTCAAACTTAAACTCGAAATATCCAAAAAAGACAACTTTCAATCCGGGCAAAATGGAGTTGAGATATCTATATCTTAATGATCCTTGAGACAAGACGAATCCAACGGGACCAGTTAGAGGTCGAATGGTGGCTGGAATCTTCGTCGGTGACGAAAAAACCGAAGTGGCGACTTGGAGGTTTTCCGGCGTTGTAGGCAATGGCGGCGGCTGGCGAGGAGCGGCGGAGCTTCGGCGTGGCACGAAGACCCTTTACCGGTCGGTGGCACAGGCAGACGGTGGCTGGAGCAGTGGTCACAGCTTTCTCTGGTGGTGCGGCCGAGAAACGCAGAGAGAGAGAAGAAAAGGACAGGGCACGTGACCCTGTCTTATAGGGCTGTGTAATTTTTTAAAAATTGCACATAAGTTCCCAAATTTCAAATCTCTATCAATTTAGTCCTCCAAAAATTACAATTTAGTCCTTCTACACAAAACTTTTGCAAATAAATCCTCCCAATATTTTATCCAGAAAATTGGTAGATTGTCCAAATTATTCTCTCAAAATCCAGATTTTTACAAACTTTGTATGCAAATATGATGTTCGAAGTATTCTAGTGGATTACCTGTAAGTTTGATCCACCTATAAAGGTAATCGTAAGTCTGAGCACCTAACATGGAGTACTGTAAGTACGACAGTCACATAAATGTGTGAATGTATGCAAATACTATATAAATAATAGAGTAGTGATATGCACCATTTCTATAAAATTACAAAATAAAGATACAATATTCTTTAATCAAATAACTTTTAGTCCTCAAAACTAAGTTCTCAAATCATTTTGGATTTTCTAAAAATTTTTGCTTCATAACAGCTATTTTTAGTCAAAACTTGAAAATCCAATTTTTTGCAGAAAATAGTTCAAAACAGTATATATGATATGCCAATTAGTTTAATGTGCCTCACAGATAGTTTATATATCAAATCTAGTCAAAAATATATTTAAACACAATTTTTATAAATTAATTTACGAAATTCTATATTTATTAAAAATATATAAATTCATAAATTAAACTAGTTTCAGAATCAAGTAATCAAATCCCTACCTCAATCAAGTAATTAGATAGTGCTACAGTACTATGGAAAGCGTTTGACGATGTTTGGTGGTCATTCGAAGGGTTAGAAGTCGTTTTTGAACCTTCAATCGATTGGTTTGAAAATTCGATTTTCAAATAGAGCTTCAAATCATTAAATAGACCTCATCACAGAATTTCTAGTGTCTAAAATAGTTAGGTTAGACATATAACTTATCTAATTTGGGGTCAAGTCAAACCCAAACCCATGGCATAAAAAATGAAGTAAATCTGAGTCATCTAATTTCATTTTTCATGTCAATTTCAAAACATAGTTAATATATATATCATTTTTTTACCATTTCTTACATATATTCCAAAAATGATATTAGTTTTGCAATCTAACACTCCAATCAAAAGTCAACTCCGAAACTAAATATACACAGAACTGTCTAACAAGATCAAAATCAAATGGAGCAAAATCGAGCTACGAAATGCTTACCCTGAGATTGCCCGTGAGGAGACGAATCCAGACAAGACTAATTTGTGGTCTATCATTGCTAGAATCAACGCCGACATCGAAAAGTTGTTTGCGGCATCTTTTTGTCACTAGTAGAGAACGAAGCAGTTTTAGACAATAGGGATGGCGGCAAAAGAATTGTCTAGCGATAGACTTTCGTTTCCAGGTGGTGACGCAGCTCGAAGATCGTCAGAGAAGTAGATCAGTCGTGAAATCAACGTTTTTTGCCAATTTTTTTGAGAGAGAGAATGGGAGGAGGAGAGAGAGCTGAGGGATTATGTGATGCAGACCACGTGTCTAGCCTCAATGGGCTCGGCAATATTTTAAAAAATTACACTTAAGTCCTTATTTTTCAAGTTTTCTCTCATTTTTGTCCTTTAAATTTATAATTTAGCACTTATTCCAAAATTTCTTATACTTTGACCCTAAATTCGAATTTTAATGATGATTATTATCATTTATTTTTTTAAATAATATTGGTCAATAGACCATAATGCTCTTATTATTTTTCTGGGGTTTTACTGTGTGTCATTTATTATTATTCAATTAGTGATAATGTTTAATTTATTTATGATAAATTTTAACATACTAATTAAATGGTGATAATTTACATGTCACATGTATTAGTACAAAAATTAGAATAAGTATTATTATCCTAATACAATATTATTCTTGTACATATTTATATGATCATGTCAACTTGCCGCGCGAATATTTAGTGAATTCTTTTGCCTCAATTCGAAACAAGACAAGATAAAGCGAGTACTGATTTGCTAACTTGAGAATTAAAATATACACCAGAAAAATAAAATAAAAAACTCTTATTTACGTCCAGCAACAAACGTGGGAAAAAAAAAATAAAAAAGGTAGTTATGTAATTCGTTCATTTAGTTTGAAAAAATTAAGTGAAAATGTAAGGCCATTATCGTACCCATCATATATATATATATATATATATATATACATGTCTATCATAATATCAAGAACCGACACATGAACAGAGCGATGTGATTGATACCAAAGCGGTTAACAGGAAGAGACATGACATACTCGGAGACCTGTGCATGCATTTGAAATATGGAAACCTAATTGGTACCATATTTTGTAATAAGATCAATTATATAAATTAACAGTGATCATTGTGACATACAAGTAAATTAAAAACTAATTTCAGAAGAAACTATTAAAATTTGATGAATTTTGTTTTGTTTTGTTTTTTTTCTTTTAGAGGAAGATTGCTTCAAGCATTGGACACCATAAACAGGAAATATTTATCATAATCTTATTAATATATATCCCTACAAAAGCAAAACGTTTATTCATGCAAGGCTTGTTTTATTTCAAGAAAGGGACCACTCATTTGGAATCTAGTGGCTTACAATTCATCAAGAAATTATGAGTCAAGTCATGATAACAAGGAAAGAAAAAGCAATATATATATATATATATATATATATATATAGAGTGCACAATCATATTATTCCTTCTAGGTTATTGTAAGCAGGAAATAATAATAATGATAATAATAAAATGCTTAGTCATGGAGTTGAGAGCACCATTGATAAGACAATATTAAGCATATAGTTCACGCTAGCCAACAGTATAACTAATTCTCTCCTTTTTTTTTTTCCCTAGGAACTTTTAAAGTATTAGTTCGTATTAGAAGCATGATAAGTCATTTCCTCTAAACAACCTTATCCAAGTCAAATAATTTAAATTGAGTTGTTATATCTTATCCTCAATTTAAATCCGAGCTAGAGTTTAAATTTCCTTTATTTTGTATTTTATTTCTTTTCAATTTTTTTTTTAATTTTTGTAATCTATTATAATCTCATTTAAATTTTGATTTGTAGATAACTATTATCATGTAAATATATAAATACACTAGTAATAAAAAATTATTAAGTTTCCAGTACCATTTCATAATTTCCTTATGATATCACTTTCATTCCCGTTCTCTCTGCAAAATTTTTAGTCAAAGACCTAGGTGATATTCGTTACTTCCTAAAAATGGAGGTCCTTCCAACGCCTTCTGGTCTTTTGCTTACACAACATAAATATGTCTAAGACTTGCTCACCAAAACAAATCTTGATGGTGCTAAGGAGGTCACTACCCCTATGTCTATTTCTCAGACTCTTACATCTCATGATGGGTCCTCTCTAGTGGACTCTACTCTCTATTGATATGTTAGTAGTTGTTGTGCGGTCTAAAATTCTAAGGTCGCATAAGGATTATATGTGACTTCTTCCGTGAAGGTTATATGCGACCTCCTCCGTGAGGATTATATGCGACCTTCTCCGTGATGGTTATATGCGACCTCTTCCACAGGTTTTGTGCGACC